>JAIUZE010015211.1:0-45386 GCA_022085475.1 Heliosperma pusillum | reverse complement strand
GGAGGTTTGCTACAACCTTTGGATGTTCCTCGTTGGAAATGGGAGTCCATTGCCATGGACTTTGTGATGGCTTTACCTAGAACTACTGGTGGAAAGGATGCTGTTTGGGTAGTTGTAGATCGACTGACCAAATGTGCTAGATTTATACCGATCAAGGAAACATGGAATTTAAATGTTCTAGATGGTGCCTATGTGAAAGAGATAGTACGCTACCATGGAGTTCCTAAAGATATAGTTTCAGACCGAGACCCTAGATTCTGTTCTTGTTTCTGGACTGCTTTACAAGAAGCCATGGGTAGTAAGCTACTAATGAGTACAACTTTTCATGCCGCTACAGACGGACAGACTGAGAGGACTATCCAGACATTAGAGGATCTTCTCCGAGCTTGTGCCTTAGATTTTCATACTTCTTGGGAGAAATGTTTACCTCTTGTTGAATTCTCCTACAACAATAGCTATCAAGCCTCTATTAAAATGTCACCTTATGAAGCTTTGTTTGGTAGGAAGTGTCGTACTCCTGTCTGTTGGGATCAAGTCCAAAATGCTCATGTGTTAGGACCCGATTTGGTGACTGAGACCGTCAATCAGGTTCAGATCATTAGAGAGCGCATGAAATCCGCTCAAGACCGACAGAAATCTTATGCCGATATCCGTCGTCGACCACTTGCCTTTGAAGTTGATGATCGAGTATTCCTCAAGGTATCACCTATGAAAGGGGTGAAACGGTTTGGTGTAAAAGGGAAGCTAAGTCCCAAATATATTGGTCCATTCCGTGTGCTTGAAAAGATTGGTTCCGTTGCTTACCGTTTGGAGTTGCCTCCGAATTTGAGCAAGGTTCATAATGTCTTCCATGTATCTCAGTTAAGGAAGTACATTAGTGATCCGAGCCATGTCATTCAAGAGGAAATTCTAGATTTAGAGCCTAGCTTGACTTTGGAAGAAAGGCCGATCCGGATCCTCGAAAGAGCAAACAAGCAACTTAGGAGCAAAGTTGTGCCCCTAGTTCGTGTCCTCTGGCGTTGTGGAAATGTCGAAGAAGAAACTTGGGAGCCTGAATCTTCTATGTTAGCTAAATATCCCGAACTCTTCTCGCGAGGTTATTTCTTTTTCTTACGTATTCTCCGCGTTAATAGTCCTTGCTTAGTGTTTAGTAACCGTAGTTAGAATTTAGTTATAGCTAGTGGAGTTATTACCCTTATTATAAAAATTTTAAACTAAAGGTGTTGAAAATATTTTAATGTTTTTCACTGGTTTTAACGTCAATGGGTGTTAAAGCTTGTTATTGGAGACGTCCGATAATTAGTTTGCTCATTCGTGGGTGTAAAAGTGTATTTTTATGTCCTTGAATTGGAATATTGATGTTCTTGAGTGATCGACAAGAGTATCTCCGTTCCATTGAAAGGACACTTATATTTTCATACGTTCATATCTTGAAAATTTTATTTATTTGATTTTAAAAAATAGACTTATATATATACAATGATTCTTTCTTCTAAGTTTCGGGGACGAAACTTTTTAAAAGGAGGGATGATTGTAACACCCCGTAAATTTGGACCGTTATTATATTTTAAAAATAATATTTTAAATCAACTTTAATTTAATATTAATTTAATTGAAATAATAATAATTCGACAAAATATAATTTTATTTATTTTGAAGTAATATAATTATTTTTGATAGTTTGGAAATGTTTAAAAGTAATTTAAACTATATTTAAACCTTTTTCTTTAATAAAAGAGTATTTCAAAGAAAAGTCGTAACAATGGGATTTTCCATTTCTTACGGTCGTTGGGTAAATGAGTTAGGATATTAGGCATAGGAGTACTTAAAATTCTAGTAAACTTGTGTTTAAAAACTTTAGCGTTGTCGGAAATCGCGTTTGACGAATAATTCGAATTCCCGTCAAATCGAACCAAAATCGAGAAAAAAAAATAGACCCAATACCCCATGAGCCTTATGACAGCCAGCCTTCCCCTCTCCCTTAGGTTTCATTTTTCTTTTCCCCAATTCGTTCTACCGACATCAAAAATCCAAAAAAAACTTACAATCGTAATTTCAGCATAACTTCTTCGTTTCTAGTCCGATTTTCGCAAAATTTATATATTCGGAATCCTCTCTTCAAGATCTACATCCTAGTATGTTTTAATTCCAGTTTCCCTAATTTCGATTTAAGCTTATTTTTGGTTATAATTTCGGTTTATGTGATAATTGTTGTGTTTTTGTTGTTTTAAATAGGTGAAGATCATGAAGACGACTTAGGAGACTCATATATAGTAGAGGACGAAGGGTAGTAGCGGTTTTTAGGGTTTTCTCAAGGGTTACTTTCGTTTTTCTAGCTTAAGGTAACTATTCCGAGTTACTCGACGATATAATGTCACAGTTGTTATGTGTTGGATGTTATGTGAGTAGTAATTTGTTAGGTTTTATTCATATGAATTATTGTTGTTAAGTTTATTAGTTTTATGGTTATTTCATATGTTTGTAGTGTTGAATTGAATTGATAATGGTTGTGTGTTGTTGGAATGATTTTGTATCATTGTTGAGACGGGTTTTGGATGGAAAAGGAAGGAGATAGTAGGGCTGCCCAAAACAGCCCCAAAACAGGCCGTGTGTGGGGCGTGTTTGTGGCGTGTTTGCGGGGTGTTTGTGGCGTGTTTGTGGCATGTGTGTGGCCGGGTTTGGCTGTTGTTCGGGTTGTGTGTTTGAGCCTTTGTTTGATGCTTTGTGTTTGTCATTTGTACAAAATTGAACATGTTGATATTTTGGTGTATTAGTAATTTTTATTATTATGAGAAATTGTTGGAAATGGGTTAGCTTATAAGTTGGAATAATTTTTCCTTATGTTGATAATTTTCACATGAATTGTATTATGTTGAATTGTGTGATTTGAGTCAAAAAGAGTCAAGACTCTGAGCTGGGCCAATATGACCGAATGAGTTTGGTCAAATTAGGTTTAAACCGGTCAGCCCTGATTTGACCAATGACCCGTCGCGGGACTTGGGTCGGGGATTTGTCTTTGGGGTAAGTTTGGATGACTATGGTTGATATTGAATGTTATATTTTAATGCCTTGGCCATGTTGGTTTGGAATGTTGGATTGTCATTTGATTATATTTGTATGTAGTCGTCCATATGCTAGCTTGTGATCATGTGTATTTACAAGTTTGGACTTTTTGCCCTTTTTATTGTTAAGTTGGCTAAAGTATTCACTTGGGACGAGGTCTTAAGTGAGTATTTTCAGTCATTGTCATAGATAGGTCATTATAGTCTTTGACGAGTGTATGTTCACGGCTTAATAGCCTTTGTGTTCACGGCTTGGTGGGTTTATATCCAAGCTGGGGCATGACTTTTCTGCCTATTTTGTGAGTGGATGGTCAGCTTAAGTACTAGCCAACCCTTTGGTGGACTCCTTAGGGTACTCATGTGGTTTTATCATGAGTCTTGGGTGCGGTGGTTTTATCCGCATTTCTCTAGGTCTGCGCAGTCTAGAATTAGGGTTGAGTTGTATCTTGGCCATGTTTTAAATGTAACCTCTGAGCTAAAATATTTGCTTCCCTACCTCGTGGTATAGACTCAAGTTACAAAGTGACTATTGACTGTACTAGGAACTTATGCCTGTCTCTAGATATATTGCCCTTTCTTGTTTGATGATTCTATGAAACATAGAAGGTGAGATGCAAGCCGGCTATGGTTGATAGAGTTTGGATTCCCGTATGATATGTGACTCACATGATAGTGTAGCTTGAGTTGGTCTAGTATTCACATGCTAGGACTATATGTTGTTTATATTGAATGTTTTACATGAAAAGCTTGATGGTATGGCCTTTAAATGGGCTATGTATTATATTTGCTCATATTCATATGCTTTCATGTTATATTAACATGACATTTCGTGGCTGGGAGAACTCGGAGTTACTCCCCACTGACTGTGGCTTTCGTGTTTGTATAAAATGCGATTGACAGGTAGGTGATGCTTATATGGGGTACACAGACGAGCTAGCGAGCAAAGTAACCTTGGAACCTAGATTGGTTCCCATTTTGTAGTGACACGTATGACACACTTTTAGGGACATATGTCTCCCTCTGTACATTCGGTTTGTATCATTTTGTATTCCGCTATTTTTAGCGATGGTTATGTAAATAAGTTTGTTAGACCTTGCATGTTTTGACACCTTCTATTAGGATATCTTTATAACAGGTTCAGATTTTAAAAATTACAGGTTTTTACTCAAATGAACCTATTGCAAACATATCCATGCAGTTTTTATTTAGAAATTACGTGTTTAATTTTTCCGCGATTTTTGAGGGTGTCACAGTTGGTATCACTGAATTATATTATATTTGTTTTGGTCCGTAATCGCCTACATGAGCTGATAACTCTGGCAATTATTCTGTGCAGTCGATTGATGGTGGGTTCATCGAGCCATAAGTCAAACAGTTGACTGATCGATCACATATGCGAGTTATAATGATACCTCGCAGGACAATTTTGTGACAACGTTATGGAGTCCTAAATGTTTCAGAACATTAGGTGCCAGGTCGTGGATAGGACTTCCATAGTGTTCCTAGAGTCGATTCTTTTGACTATCGACTGTCTCTTGAGATAAAGGCAGTTTTTGGGTAACTTTGGTTTCTTTCTCATGGTCGACCGTAACAGGAGGCTAAGTAGATTTTCACTGGGTCATTTCATACTGCGCTTGTATCTGCAAGATTCGAGTTGAAGAAAATATCCAACCCTTATCAGGATATGATATTTCTCAGGGCCACTCGAGGAGCTGTAACTGAAATGCATGGCCATGCTCGAATAAAGATTCGTTTATCAGTTAAGTTACTCTCTAGTCGGGGAAACCACTCTTGATACTGATCACTTGTAAACTACGACCTTTGTGAATACGGAATTTGCAAATTGGTTTACATTGAGTGGGAGAAATTTATTATGGATATGAGAATCGGTTATCGCACATACACTTGTACGGACAAGTGGGAGATTGTTGGAGCTAGTGTCCTCCAGTTAGTGCAATAACATAAATAAATCTCTATAGGTTCACATGGTATACTTTGTATAATAATCAGTTGATTAAGGTTTATCAATAACGGTTGGCTTGCTAGATAAGTTTGACGTTATTGTCATACAGATGGCGGTGATCAACTGGTCCCTAAAAGTCACACCTATAGGATGTGATTGAGAGATGTGATTATTTGAGAAAATAATCATATTGATACCCTATTATATGACTAAAAGGTTAGTCAGTGTATTTGACTAAAAGGTTAGTCAATGTGATGATGACAGATTATTTAATAATGATTAAATATAGTTAGCTGAGACGAATTAACTGTAATTCGTAAATTGAATATAAAATGTTATTTTTAATTGTTGTATATAATGTAAGCTAATTAAACATAAACCGTTATAATTAATTGGCAAATTATAAATATACGGATATTTATAATTAATGATGTATTATAATGTCGGTTCATGTAAAAACGACGATTATAATATATTACATTATATTGGAAGCTAAAATGAACAAAAACGAATGTATCCAGATACACTCGGTTTTTGGTCAATGGGTAGTTATTTTGAGGAGAAAAAAATCTCCTCATATAAACCTACAATGAGCCGTGAGAATTGGGAGAAGAAGAAAATTCTAACCTAATTTCTATTCTCACTGTAGCCTCCATCTCAACACAGATCACAGAAAGAAAAAGTTAACAGTAGCTTTTTCACAAAACACAAAACAAAAGGTTAACAGTAACTTTTGAAAACTTCTAGCAATTCAAGGGCATATCTCATACAATCTTGGGTGCAACGATTAGGAGGATATCTACCTTGATATCTCTGTTCTTTACGCCAATTGCTAGGACCGGAGGTTGATTTCTAAATCTCTATTCCTTTTGTTGTTTTCGTTAATGACTTGTATAATCAGATTATTACTTTTCGTTATAAGCCTATATTAATTGTATTGTGGTAATACCGATTTCCCACAAAAGGATCTTTGAGTACAAAGGATATAATGATTCTAAGTCTTTTAAAGTAGCCATCCTTAAACTGAAAGGGTATGCTTCCCTTTGATATGAAACCATGAAAGGGTTAAGGGCTAGGGAAGGAAAAGAACCCATCAAATCTTGGACCAAACTGAAAAAGAAACTGTTAGATAAGTTTGTTGCTAAGGATTACACCCAGGATCTGTTTATCAAGTTGTCTAAATTGAAACAAGGAGACAAACCTGTTGAATCTTATCTGAGAGAGTTTGAACAACTCACCTTGCAATGTGATATAAATGAGAAACCTGAGCAAAGGATTGCTAGGTACTTAGAGGGTCTAGATAAGAGCATTGCTAACAAGGTTAGGATGCAACCTCTGTGGTCATTTGATAATGTTGTCAACTTATCTCTGAGAATTGAAAAGATAGGGAAGACTAAGTCTGTTACACCAAAACCTGTTAGGCCTTTTCAAACCAGACCTTACAGTGGATTGAGGACCATGGATACCCCTAAGACAGCACCCCCACCTACCTTAGACAAGGGAAAGGGCATCATGGGTCAGAAGCCAAGCACTTCAATGACTGAGAATAGAATTAAGTGCTTCCAATGTCAGGGTTATGGGCATTTCAGGAAGGATTGCCCTTCTAAGAAGACCCTAACTATAATGGAGGTTGAGACTTGGGAAAAGGAAGGTCTAGTTGAGTATGAAAGGGATGAGCCTGAGGTTGAAGAAGTGATGAGTGAGGAAGAAGAGTCTAGTCAGGAGGCAATAGTGGCACTCCCTGACACAGGCCACAGCTTGGTCCTATGGAGAGTAATGCATTCACAACAGATGCCTTTGGAGGAGGATCAAAGGTCCCTCATTTTCAGGAGCAGATGTACCATACAAGGCAGGGTTGGTAACCTTATTATAGATGGAGGTAGTTGTACCAATGTGGCCTCTGTTACTATGGTTGATAAGCTGAAGTTGAGCACTCAAGAGCACCCTCAACCCTATAAGTTGAGATGGCTGAGTAAGGGAGCAGAGGTTAAGGTGGACAAACAATGTATGGTACAATTCTCCATTGGAAGTGTGTACAAAGATGAAGTATTATGTGATGTGGTTCCAATGGATGCATGTCACTTGTTATTAGGAAGGCCATGGGAGTTTGATAAAAGCTCCATACACCAAGGAAGAAGCAACACATATTCCTTCAAGCATGGGAGCAGGAAGGTGACATTAGCCCCCTTGCCACCACATCAGAAGAGCTATGGGAGTCCAAGTATGGTTGAAGACTTAAGTGGAGTCTTATTTCTGTCTGAGTCAGCAATGGTCATAAAGTGTAGTGAAGAGCAACCTATATTAATGCTGCTATCAAAAGAAGTTCAGGAAGAGGAGTCTAAGGTAATCCCTGCAGAAGTTAAGCCCCTCATTGATCAGTTCAAGGAAGTGTTCCCAGAGGAACTTCCTGATGGCTTACCCCCTTTGAGAGGAATTGAACACCAGATAGACCTTGTGCCAGGTTCTGTACTACCTAATAGACCAGCATATAGGTGTGATCCCAAGGCTACACAAGAGCTGCAGAAACAGGTTGGAGAGTTGATGAGCAAAGGTTTTGTAAGAGAATCCTTAAGTCCATGTGCTGTACCTGCATTACTGGTTCCTAAGAAGGATGGGACTTGGAGCATGTGCATAGATACCAGGGCTATCAATAACATCACAGTCAAGTACAGGTTCCCTATACCTAGACTTGATGACATGTTGGATGAGCTGAGTGGTTCAAGGTTCTTTTCTAAGATTGATTTGAGGCAAGGTTACCATCAATTGAGGATCAGGGAAGGAGATAAATGGAAGACATCCTTCACAACAAAGCATGGCCTTTATGAGTGGCTTGTCATGCCCTTTGGCCTGTCAAATGCCCCAAGCATCTTCATGAGATTAATGACAGAAGTGCTTAGGCCTTGCCTAGGGTGATTTGTGGTGGTCTACTTTGATGATATTCTCATCTACAGAAAGAGCAAGGATGACCACTTGAGACACCTTGAGAATGTATTTGAAATACTTAAGGAGAGTAAGCTCTTTGGGAAGCTTGAGAAATGCACCTTCATGACTGAGGAAGTCAAGTTTCTAGGATATATGGTGTCTGGTAGAGGCATTTCAGTTGATCAAGATAAGATCATTGTTGTCCAGTCTTGGCCTGTTCCTAGGAACATCATAGAAGTAAGAGGGTTCCATGGCTTAGCATCCTTCTACAGAAGATTCATTAAGAATTTCAGCACCATTGCAGCACCCCTCACTGAATGTATGAAGAAGGGAGAGTTCACTTGGACTGAGAATGCCTTGCAGGCTTTCAAATACATGAAGAAACTCTTGTGCAGTGCCCCTATCCTCAGGTTACTAGACTTTAATTGCCTATTTGAAGTTGAATGTGATGCAAGTGGAGTGGGAATTGGACCTGTCCTCATCCAAGAGAAGAAACCTGTAGCCTACTTTAGTGAAAAGCTAAGTGGTGCCAAGCTGAACTATTCTACATATGATAAGGAGTTCTATGCTCTTGTCAGGGCTCTAAGGTATTGGAGCCATTACCTTAAGCCCAAGCCTTTTGTTTTACACTCTGATCATGAGGCATTGAAGTACATAGGAGGCCAGCATAAGCTCAGTCATAGACATGCTAAATGGGTGGAGTTCCTCCAGTCATTCACCTTTTCTAGCAAATACAAAGAAGGAAAGCAAAATGTGGTGGCTGATGCATTATCTAGAAGATACACTCTGCTATCAACCATGGAGCAAAGGGTTCTTGGCTTTGAGTTCATGAAGGATATGTATCAGGAAGATCCAGACTTTGCAGAGGATTGGTTAGCACAGAAAGAGGGAGCAATGACCATTGATTCACCCTACACTCTACAAAATGGATTCCTGTTCAAAGGAAACAAGTTATGTGTCCCCAGAGGTTCTTATAGGAGTCTATTGATCAAGGAAGTGCATGGAAGTGGCCTTGGAGGACACTTTGGAGTTCAGAAGACTGTGGACATACTGCAAGATCAGTTTTAATGGCCTAAGATGATGGAAGAAGTCCAAATAGTACTCAGAAGGTGTGGAGTTTGTCAAAAGGCCAAGAGTTCTTTTCAAGCAGGACCTTCTACTCCCCTACCAGTCCCATGTAGGCCTTGGGAAGATGTAAGCATGGATTTCATAGTAGCATTGCCTAGGACAACAAGAGGGAAAGATTCTATCATGGTGGTTGTGGATAGGTTCAGCAAGAGGGCAAATTTCATTGCTTGTAAGAAAAGTGAGGATGTTGTGAGTGTGGCAATGCTATACCTTGATAAGGTGGTAAGGTTACATGGAGTTCCAAGAACTATTGTATCTGACAGAGACACAAAGTTTATGAGTCATTTCTGGAGAACATTTTGGAAGCTGCTTAACACTAAGTTGTTGTTTAGTACCTCCCATCATCCTCAAACAGATGGACAAACTGAGGTGACCAACAAGACCTTGGGAAGGATCTTGCGGTGTATAGTCAGCAAATCCCTCAAGGATTGGGACTTAAATCTAGCTCAAGCAGAGTTCTCTTTCAATAGAGCTCCATCAGCAGCCACAGGCCATTCCCCGTTTGAAGTGGTCTATGGTACTAACCCCTTAATGCCTTTGAATTTGTCTAATGTGTGCAGGTCAGAGATCCATTATGATGCCAAGAAAAGGGTGGAACAAATGCTAAAACTCCATGAGTCAGTCAGAAAACAAATTGAGAAAACCAATGATCTATACAAGAAGAATGCCAAGGTTCCTAAAGCCAAGAAAGACTTTGTACCATGAGATTTAGTATGGATCAACCTAAGGAAAGAAAGGTTCCCTTCCAAGAGAAAGAATAAGCTAGGGCCAAGAGCAGATGGTCCCTTTCAAGTCATAGAAAAGATAGGTCCTAATGCCTACAGAATTGATTTACTAGGAGAGTATGCAGTTCATGGGACATTCAATGTTGGAGATCTTAGTCCCTTCTATGAAGACTCTGAGGGAGAGGAAGACACAGGCTTGAGGTCAAGCCCTTCTCAACCTGGGGAGGCTGCAGCAGGAGCTCACCCAAGGGGCCTTGATGATCAAGCCACAAGCCAGATAAGCTAGACAAGCATAACCCCAAGAACCCCTCAGATGGAAGCTCGAGTTACAAGGTCCAAACAACAAGTCATGACAAACCAAGATCAAGCCAGGCCAAGCCACACCAGTGAGGAAGACAGTCCAGGGTGCAGCAAGCCATGCCAAGCCCCAACACAGCCCACATTACCCACACAAGACATAATTAAAGCCATTCAGGACCAGGCAGACCAATCAGCAAACCCTGCACCTAGGAGGTACACCAGGGCATCCCAACCACCCCCACTATGGCCTACCATCAAGCCAACCCACTAAAATACAAGTTTGTCCAGGATAACCCCTTTTGAAGTCTAGCAAAAATTCAAGTAACAAGCACCCCAAGCTAGAGTCAGTGAACATTAAAACAGAGAAGGTACAAGTCAGAGTATGGCTTCCTTTTGTTTAAGTCAACTTGTCCTCGTCCAAGGCATGTTTTATCTAAGTCCTAATAAGAGTAGAGAGCCCCAAGGAGCAGCAACACATCCAGGCAAAGCAGCAAGACAACAAGAACAACAGATTTCCATTTCAGGAAAACTCCAAAAACTGCTTTATTGCTTTTTGTTCAGTCTGTTTTGGGTCTTTGTGTCTGTACTAGTTAGATGTTGAACTCGTCCTCTTGTGAGGCCCTTAATTAGTAGTTTTTGTAGTAGTTCAAGTCCAAAGTTGATCCTTAGATGAACTTTACATCCAAGGGATCACCTTGTATCAGCCTCCCTATATAAGGAGGGTAGTATGTAATGATTTAGGTAGACTTTATGAATGAATTAACTTTGAGAAATCCCTCAAACCCTTCAAACTTGTGCTGAGAGCTGTAGTTTGAGTCAAGCCTGATACATCTTCAAGGTGTCTGATCAGTGTCTTGCTTTGTGAGTCAAGTTAAGTCTGTGCCTTGCTGTGACTAGCTTGCTTGCTGTTTGAGTATAATCTAGGGTGTTTGTGCATTGTTGTAACACTTTAGTACTGTCTCAGAACTAGTCTTTGAGTCCCTTCTCTTGTGCCTTGCTGTAGGGGAGTTTCTCTAAGTCATATCCCTTGAACTTTAGTTAATATAAGCCAATCTCTCTAAAACACCCTCCATTTCTACTTGAGTTCTGCTCAGTTTAAGTGAATCTAGTCAAGCATTCATCAAAACTTGTAAACCTTAGTAGTTTACACTCCACTTAGTTATTTAAAATTTGCTCAGATGATATTGTGAGAAAGTGTGTGCCTGACAACGAAATTAAATCGATTCTTGAATTTTGTCATTCATTTGAGTCTTGTGGTCATTTTGGTCTTAAAAGAACTGCTCCTAAGGTTTTGGAATGTGGATTTTACTGGCCTAATTTACATAAGGATGCTTATTTATTTGTGAAATCATGTGATAAATGTCAAAGAACCAGTAATATATCTAGGAGAGACCAAATGCCGCTCAAATCTATATATGTACATAATATATTTGATGTTTAGGGAATTGATTTCATGGGGCCATTTCCATCTTCTTTTGGTAACACTTATATTTTGTTAGCCGTAGACTATGTTTCTAAATGGGTGGAAGCAAAAGCTACTAGGACTAATGACTCTAAAGTGGTGGTTGACTTTGTTAATGATCCAATTTTTAATAGGTTTGGTGTTCCTAGAGCTATAATTAGTGATAGAGGTACTCATTTTTGTAATCGCATTATTGAGGCCTTGTTTAGAAAGTACCATGTTACTCATAAGGTTTTGACTGCTTATCACCCGCAAACTAATGGGCAAGCTGAGATTTCCAATAGAGAGATAAAGTCTATTTTAGAGAAAGTTGTGAATCCTAATAGAAAAGATTGGAGGATACGTTTAGGTGATGCATTATGGGCATATAGGACTGCTTATAAAACTCCAATAGGAATGTCTCCTTACCGATTGTTATTCGGGAAATCCTGTCACCTTCCAGTAGAGTTAGAACATAAAGCGTTTTGGGCTATTAGGAAATGTCACATGGATTATGAAAAGTCGAATGCTTTTAGAAAATTGGAAATTCAGGAGTTAGAGGAAATAAGAAATTATGCCTATGAGAATTCTGTGATTTACAAAGAGAAAACAAAGAACTATCATGATAAGATGTTATCTAGAAAGAGTTTTTCTATTGGAGACAAAGTATTACTTTATAACTCGAGGTTAAGGCTTTTTCCTGACAAATTAAAATCAAGGTGGAATGGACCCTTTGAGGTTATTAAGGTATATGAGCATGGTACGGTTGATATTAAATGTTGTAAATCTGGGAACGATTTCAAAGTGAACGGTAATAGGCTTAAACCATATTATGAGGGATTCGAAGCTAAATGGATTGATATCATTGATTTGGATGACCCGGTTTATGAAAGTTGAGCTTGACATTATGTCGAGCCACGACATTAAATAAGGCGCTTCTTGGGAGGCAACCCAAGTTTGTTTGTTTATTTGCTTAAGTATGCTTTCTAGTTAGATTATATTTATTGTTTGTTTGAAAAAAAAAAAATAATAATAATAATAATAATAATAAGTATTTGTTTTTGCTACTTCTTATCTGCATTATTTTTATCCGCCATATTTTACTTGCTTGGGTCGAGTTTGATATTTATAGGACCGCTGATGTACACAGTTACCCAGATGTTGTATACACTATTTCTTATCTCGTTTACTTGGAGAGTTACATACATTCATATTTCAAGCTTACCCTACTGTCATGCTGGTGCTACTACTGTCTGGCTGATGTTGAATGCATATGCACGAGCTAGCTGAGCGGTTTTATGGACTAGAGCAACATTTACATACGACGCGTGAACCAGCTAAGTACCGCTATCCGTCTTCTTTGTGTACCTGAACACAACTTTTTAGTCTGATGTTTTTTTTCTTTGACATTGCGGACAATGTCGATCGTAAGTGTGGGGGAGAAGCGGAGCCTAAAAATAAGTTTTAAAAAAATTGTTGCTGCCAAATCATTGTTTTGACATGAAAATTGACTAATTTTTGACATGTATTGGTAAAAGGTGACTAGAATAATGACTGGCTATCAGTTGTTGCTGGAGTTGTGTTTGTGTGCTGAAAATTGAGTCTTGGCGGCCTGTCATTGTCTACTTGTGCAGATTTTCAGGTTGTTTAGGGCAAATGCTGTCCAAATTTTGTCAAAACCTTGGTGCTTGAAAAGTAACAACCTCTGTGCTTATAAGACTAACTAGGATAAGAGAGTCGGAATGGTTGTATAACGATGATGAAATTGCATTTATACTTTTTGTCTCGCCTTAGCATTACATTATCAACACCTTTCTTTTGTATAATCTTTTGCATATCTTCGAGTATTTGACCGATGCTACTGAACGAATAGACTTGACTAAAATGTTGGCAAACTACTCAAACTTCTGAGATTTAGAGCCTCCAAAAACTTATGACATTCATGATCGATTTCCATTGGGATGAGAATAGTACTCCTTTTGAGCCATATAATATCAAATTGCATAAATATGAACTTTTTCTCTTTACCTGTATGCATTCGGGTTTGTGACAGTGACACATGTGGAGAGGCGTCTTTTCCCTTTAATTTTACCTTTAAACTACAATTAGCCAAATTGACTTGTTTTGACCCAATCAATCAACTACATTCCTAAATAGCCTACCCTAGTCAAGCTGGTCTAGCTGATGTGTTTGGTACGTTTTTTATAGTCATTTTTGGTCTCATGTTATCTTGGAAAGGGAATTGGAAAAAAGAATAATCGGAAAAAAAGGAAAGGAAAAAAAAAATTAATGAATGAAAAAAAAATTTGAAGGAAAAATCATTCAAAAGGAAAGAAAAGAAAAAAAAATGAGAAACTCCTTCGTAATAAAACTCCTGTTCTTGACATTATATTCTACATTTGAGGAGTAATTGTTATTGTGTGCGAGTTTATGCCATGTACGACATCGTTTATAAGTTTGTAAGTTGGGTTTTCAAGCGGAATATGCGTAATCATGGTTACAGTCGGTACTAGCTTGACTTTTACCTCCACATATCCAAAATATTTGTCCCTTTTTCACCCAATTACCTCACTTAACACAACTTGTATGTCCTCGGCATGTGTTTTGGTCCATGTTTGGTTGGAATGCATATGTACGGTTGTAGAGGTTGATTTCATGTTAGATTGCATGCATGTTTCATAAGCCGGGTTAGGTGAGTGACATATTCTTTCTATCTTACATTATACTTACCTATTCTTAAAACGAGTGATGAGAGAAACCGTGACAGTCCGACATGTACAAGTCTTGCAAGGTCGACGGTTCAGTAGTAATGTCATGACCTACTCGTTTGCATTTGATTTTGTGATTTTCCCACTTTGGAATTTGTTTCCTTAGTATTGGTGTTGATTTGTTGAATAAATGCTATTAGATGAGTCATTCGTATAGCTGGCTTTGAGTTGTATATATCGTTCATTTTTCCTTACCTTATCTCTTGTCTAATATTGAAGGTTGATAAATTATTTAGTTTATGTTTTGTCATTGTCGAGGAGGAAAATAGTCTAAGTGTGGGAGAATTTGATAACTCGATAATTATACGTAATTTTACCCTCTTAATATTATATTTTTAACGTCGTCTTTCGTATTTTAAAGATAATATTATAATTATCTTGTGTTTTGAGCTTTTAGTCCGTCTTTTATTATTGTGAGCTAAATTAGACTTTTAATATGTATTTTTGATCATTTAGTTACTACCCATTTAAATTGAGTTCGCATATCTACTTAAGATATATGAATGCAGGACGGTCCAATATCGTACAGGTCAAAATCGGAATAAAAGCAACCAGGCAAGCAAGCACTTACGTAAAATTTAATTAAATACCCGCAAATTCATGGCCCAAGTTTGAGGTACCGCATAAGTAATGACAAATTCAAGTGGGCTCAGTCCATTATCAAGATCCCAATTGTCAGCCTTGTTATTTATGCCACATTATAGAGGGAGACTCCAGGGAGACAAAGAAGAGGAGACAGAAGAGGACTCCAGGCGAAGCACAGAGGCGATCTGACGGAGCGCAAATCCTTGTTCCGACCCGTTTTTCCAACGATTTTCCATGAGCCTCCTCAATCTTTCCTCTATTTTTATTGTTTTTGTCATTAGTATGAACTAATTTAATTATAGGGACATGTAATTAGCTATTTGTTATTGTGGGTTTATGAGATTGGATTATTGTTTGAATGCTTAATTAGTAGATTGGATATTTATTCAAGATTCGTAATTTGACTCTATGATTCATGTTAATTTATTTAGTTTGATCATCTATATTATTTTCGTGAGTGTATTGTTGAATTGAGAGTAGTGTTAATCGAGTTGCAGTTTTCTGGTTCAGTTTCCTTTACTTGAATCTTGTTTGATAATTGAATTGTATGAGGTTGCAGTTTCCTGGTCTTATCTAATTCAATTGACTGGTGCTCTTATTGCGATCGAGTTTGTCAGTTCGATACATGTTTTCATGGTTGAGTTGACGTAATTTGACTAGGATTAAATTTGCATGTTTTCACGGGATTTAACGAGTAAGAAAGATAAAAGTAGTTGTTTGCTTGTTTCCAAGGGACTAGCTAGTTAACCAGTCTATTCGAGACTAAAGTGAGTCGATGATTTTACCCCGCTATCTATAAAAAATTACATGTTTCCTATTAATTCGTCATTCATAGTCTATCACTTATAAGCTTAGCCACTTTTACTTCAAAACAACCTAAACCAACCCCCCCATTATATATTACAGTTATATATATTATATTTAGTTAATCTAAGATAGTAACTTCATTCCTTGTGGGTTCGACCCTTACTTACACTATCTAATTGGTAGAATTAGCGAGTGAATATAAATTTAATTTTGATAGCGGAAACGACACGCATCAACATTTCTCTAATCTGCACTTGGGATACTCCAGTTTGTCTAATTGTGGAGCAATAGTCACAAAAGTTTTGAATATGAAGGTTGCGATCTTCAGTGGCATTGCCTCCAAATTGACTTCTTTCTATTAAACTGATGAAGGCAGGTTTGATTTCAAAGTTTTGGGCTGTGATTTGGGGTGTAGCAATATCTCTTGGAAGTGTATCTGCAGTTGGTTTAGAATGGTCTGAAAGTCGAACCATTTTCTTTTGTGAAGATGAAGATGGAGTGTTGTTTGAAAGTTGATTGGTTTTTGAGAATGGAGATGAGAATGGATCATCTTCTCCTTCAAGATTAGATAAAATATATGATTAATTCTCACGAATACAGTCTAAACTTGAAGTATCATAAGCTTTTGAGATTTCGTTGAATAGCTTTTTTTCTCCTACGCAGAGTCTTTTCTAGATCGGGGTCTAAAGAGATAGGGGTCCCTAGTTTAGAAGATCTGGGCATAAGATTGAAAAGCTAAGATGAAAAATCAAGAGAGGTCTGAAGGAATTTGGGCTCCTAAAGACTAGATAAAACTAATTGCAATAAAAATCACACGAAAAAGGAAACCTAAACCGTGCTCCCCGGCAACGACGCCAAAATTTGATCGGACCTGTCGCAAGTCCTAATTAAAGATAATTATCCAGACTAGGCTAATAACAAATTAATGTAATTAGGGAAATAGGGGTCGATCCTCAGGGAGATGGTGTTTCCTATAGAATGTGAAATGTCTTGCAATTAGGTCTTATCTAACGAGTATCAGGGTTTTGGGGTTTTGATTTCTAAACTAACAAAAAGCATAAATAAAAACAAAATAATAGCAAATCAAAACGAAAACAATAAAGCAGGTGATGAATTAACAATGATAAAAAGAATCTAGGAAAGTAGGTTCGCACATGTAGATTAACATATTGATGAAATTGGATTTGGAATATGCAAATAGTTCATTGTGAGTTTGTAAGAATGATGTGTTCATTACAATCATAGATCAGATGGTCTAGCAGGCTTTTAGGCAATTTACTAGGTCTAAATCTACCATGTCATGCTTTGTCTATTCAATTCACGTATTTCTACCTTGGAAAAGAATTCCACTTTAGTCAATGATTTTGATCAGCAATCGTCAACTATCGTTTTAGTCCAAACATGCATACACACAATGTTTTAAAAGCACAATTTCTTTTATCCAATTATCATCTAATGAAGTGAAACGATTACAACGATATTGAAATTGAATCTACAATAACATGTAAAGGAAATAACAAACAAATAAGAAACATGAAAACTTAAAACAAAAGATAAAATAGGAATACCTAGATGACGATCAACGACGATTATGATAAATTACAAACAACCGTAATAGAAATTCCTTGCATAGAATATTTGATCCACGAATTACAACGCTTGAACCACACAAAGTAGATTACAAAGATGAAATTCTTATTGATCTAGGCTAAGGATTTGATGTAGAAAAGACAGAAATAAACTAAGAAACTAAAGACAAAAAGGACGAAGAAAATGATCTAGACAAGAGAAGAGAGGCTAGGTTTCTCTCCTCCTAATCTAGGGTTTCTTATCTAAAGAGAAGTGTAAGAAGAGAAGTGTGAAGTGTGGAGAGGTACATCTTTATATGTGGTGGCTGAGGCATCCTTTTATAGAAGTAGGGTTTCGTGGGGAAGGGGTCATGCATTCATCACATATGACAAAAAGGAGGAAGTCGAAGAAAAAGCTCGGATCAGCAGAGATGCCTGATCGGGTACACCACTTACCTGATCGGGTAAGTTGTATTCTTGGTCCATTGACCTTCGTTTCATCTCCCCTTGCATATGACTTGACTTTCATTATCCTACTTGACCTCTTGATTCGGGTTTGTTGATAGGGTTTGATGTAAAGTGATGATTTCTTCGCCTAACTGATCGATCTTCCGACAACTGCGAAATCGTCTTTGCTTCTTCTTTCTTTTGAATTAGTGAACCTTCTTGAAATGCCTTTGACTTGGTCAAGCTTGTTTCTTCAAATCGTCGGGTTCTAGGCAAATGCTCGGGAATATAGAAAAAGGGCATAGAAACGTCATTTTCCCTACAAAACAGGTTAGAACATAGGAATTCGCCTAGAAGACGATATTAGCTCATAAAATGGCTTAACAAAGCACAAATGACATACAAAACCGAGATAAATTGGGGATTAAAATCATACAAATATTCACTTATCAACGTACCCCCACGCCTTACTCTAGATGTTTGTGAACATCCGTGTTCATTGGCATCCACGAGAGTCATTCTAGACATATAATGCTAAGGGTAACGAATTCTGAGTGTTATGTCGTCACTTTGTGTCTTGACATGACATAAAGTATTCGAACGGTTCCAACTTCCCACAAACGTTGGTGGCGACTTTACAAAGGCGTATTTTCACGCTTGTCTTTCGTTTCTTCATCTGTGGTAATCTGTGTATCACAGTTTGGAAAGGATCGCAAAACCCGTGTATCTGACTATTACCCTAAAAATGTTTCGTACATAGATAAATTCCTCACAAAATGGCATCCAAAACAAGAAAAAGCAGAATCTGTTATTCTTTTAACTTCATATTATTAAATCATAAATTACTGAATCACCCTATGGTCTAGCCCCCTATTTACATAATACTGTTCATATCAGTCACAATTGCTTTACCACAGTATGTTCCTTTTTATCTTGGCACGTCCATATTTTTATATGTCACCAACTTTATTAGCTTACAATTGTATTACATACCCCATTTTGTTTGTGATAAGTTTACTTCTAACTCACGTAATAATCCAAATTATTTCGATTAATCTTGCTTATACCTCGTCATGTTATAATAAGTCATTTTATCATGTCATTACATAAACTTCCCCATATTATTAATAAAGATCGTAAATTATACATATTTCATTCACATATATTTCACATCACAGTCAATTAATTACCTCCCCATCCCCACAACGGTAATGCTACAGGTTCATTATACGACGTACTTGAGACAATCATTCTTTTTTATTAACAATAATTCGTCCCATGTTAGCATAAGTTCCGCTATTGGTCATAGGTCTTTAGAAAAATAATAAACATCTAAAGTACAACAACTCATCACTGGTTAAAAATGATATTAACACCAAGCAATCACTATCTCAACCAAGCAGGCATGTCTCGACCGAGACTAGTACTGTCTCGCCCGAGACAGCACTGTCTCTCCTAAGACACCCCTTATGTCTCGACTGACACAACCCTCTAGTCCACCCAATATACATATTAACTTACTAATACAGTATATTCATGCTATAAGGATTCATTACATCATGTACTTAACATTATCATCTCATTACATATCATACACTATCGCAATTCGCATTAATTAGCATAAAATCAACTTCCATTCAGTGGAACATCAATATTTCATCCACATATTCATATTCATCACATAACATAGTGTTTTCTCATTACATAAACAAGCCTCCATATCGCACATAATAATATTCATATTCATATCTTTTCTCATATATCGCCTCATATTCCCAACATCATGTCCCATAATTCTAATTCATATCTCTATCAATGTCCATATCATCATCATGTCATTATCACACCATTAGACTCTCTTAATTCAAGGCATTAGTAAAGCACATAGCATCACACTCTAACTACCCACACTCTTTACATTACCCGTATTTACCGGTTCAAAACTGGAAGGGCCATGGTACGAATTAACAACGTCTCCCTAACCGTACTAAGAGGGGCTCCTAACAGTTTCTACCCAGGGTTCATTTTATTAGACAACTAGATTCATTAAATTCAATGGTTGGCCTTCAAGACTGTTACGCTCTGATACCACTTAGTAACACCCTCATTTAGCCAAGAACCTTTAGCAAGACATTCCTGGTTAACTAAGGCTGTTACAATCTCATTTTCCTGAGGTAATAATATCAAAGATAACAGTAGGAGTACTTCAACTTAAATGTCTCAGACCAAACTTCATAAAAAAATATCGTCTTACAATATAATGTCAAATACAGTTTATCTGATTAAATAAGCGCAAGACTTTATTTGAAATAGCTAAATTATAAATCTAATTTGACGGGTCTAAAATACGGTGTCGTTAATTCCGCAAATTAGCTAAGTGAAATAACAATTTATAAAACAGAATCTAGACTCAAGCCAACCTAAATAAAAGGGTAGTAAGGGTAAGAAAAGGATCGAACCCAAGGGAAAGCGGTATTAGCTAAAATAATCTAATCTAGACTCTTGCAAAATATCAATTGACAAATCTAAAGACTCTAATCACAAATTAGGACACTAATTACTAATTAAAATATTAATCAAAACAAAGACTTAAATTAATTACATACTATGATATTCACAATGGAAAACATGTAGGAAAACATAAATGGAGAATGTTTTTCATGAGAATTGATTATCAAGTCTAAAATTACCAACAGCAACTAAATACTCAAAGATTCAAATATGGAGAAATAACTTAGTGCAATTATCCCAAGTTCCCCACAATTAACAAAGTAAAGACCCCTCCTTTCCTTTCTTCCTCTAATTATCTATTACAAGTTTCTAAGAATTAGCCACTATGAATTAAACCACCGATAAATGACCCAATACAACTCAACCAATACTTATTAAAACATAAGCATAAATAAAGATGCAAGCTTTAAGCACAAAACCATAGAAACATGCTAGAATCATGTAATAAAACATTAAACCATGTTCTAAATACACAACAACCCAAATTCCACTCAAAAGATTCCATCTTTTAAACCAAAGTTACAATCTTTCAAGGTTGCTTCAACAAATACCAAGACAAATTAACCAAATTCATCAAGACAAAGCAATTAATCAAACAAACAATTGCTAGGATGGTTCGTCTCAACAACTACTCATTCAACAATGGAATTCAAACATAAGAAAATGGAATTAAATAGAGGAGAAAGGATTAAAAAGGTCTTACAATGCTAAAAGGAAGAACTTGTTCAAATTACACTAAGCAAAGAAAAGATTAGCTACCCATAGTCTTCATATTACAACCAATTTCTAAATAAAACCAAATTACAAGAGCCAAAGTTGAAGAACAAAGTAGAGAAAAACTAAGGAAAAATATGATGTTGAATGTTGTATGCTTGCCTCCCTTCTCTCTCTTCAGTTTTCTTCTTATATACCCTTGGTCCGCAAACCTAGGGGCCTTGAAAGGTGGGCTTCCAAAAGACAAGACGAGAAAATGAAGAAATCCCGTGCTGAGAAAGGACGCAGGCTGCGTCGTGCTGACGCAGGCTGCAACGAGCAATGCCCACTTTTTACCTTTGCTTCCTTCTTGACTTTTGTTGACCCATAGTCGTTTGGCCCCGCCTTGACTTCCATTGACCCATTGGGCTTGGTCTTCATACCTTAGTGATTCATTGCTAGTCCACTCCAATTTTCGGGTTTTTGGGTCTCGGGTCTCGGGTTTGACTTTCATTGACTTTTGGGTTTTGACTCTCGAAATTGCCTTAAAATACTAACATTATTACAAAAACTAAAATTAACATAAAACAAAGCTAATGACCCGTAAAAAGTAAAACGAAAGACTCTAAAAATTACGACTAGACACGACAATATTTGACGTTGTCAAACACCCCCACACTTGGACTTTTACTCGTCCCGAGTAAAACTCGAGATTAGCACAAATGACACGAGCCCAACAAAGTGTGTGTGGAGGCATTGACCTCTCTTCCCTCGCTACACCCTTCTTATACTCCCTCTTAAACAATCCACCAATGACAAAAACAAAACAAAAATACTCAATTCTTGTGACACTCTTCTCTCACTCCCCCTCCTTATATCATCCCTCAAGACTAAAGACACGACATGCCACCTTTTCCGACTCAAATCAACTGCTCCCTCCTTATAGCTCCCAATAAAGTAGTATGACCATCTTTGCCTTATCCCAAGGCATAACGAGATGGTCTTTCTCAACAACCTCCATACAAAAACCACTCCTTATACCACCCCCTTATTACTCCACTAATGCAAATCATGGTTACTTGGTTGGCCCCAAACTTCACAATTTGCACAACCAAGCGACCACCAAAATAAATCCACCAATTTGAAACAAAGTTTTGTGACTCAAAAATAAAAATAAATGGAGTCCTAAGCTAGCCTCCTTCCAATTTCCTCCTTATCACCCCCTTTCATTTTTTTTTTCTTGAAAATCCCTCATTTTGCCTAAGGTGCCCTTTCGGGTTTTCACTTTAGCTTTCCCTTTCCTCTCATTGGTGGCTCGCAACTCAATTCTTCATTTTGCCCGGAATGCCCTTTCGGGTTTTCATTCCGTCCTCGGCCACCTTCCCAAATCTTGATTAGGTGCCCACCCTTGTGGGTTTTCACCTAGCCGGGATTTTCAATTTTTTTTCTTTTTTTTTTTTTTTTCTTTTTCTTCAAAATAAAGACAAATAAAATACAATGCATCAAAAACAAACTAACTATGTACAAACTTCTACCCCACACTTAGAATACACAATGTCCTCATTGTAGGAGAGAATTAAAATGTTACCTCATCAATTGTCGAAACGAGAAGACCCCGAGGCACCTCCTCGGTTTCTCCTCCTCTCCCTTTCTTCTCTAACCCGTCTTCTTTGCTCCATGCCTTCATCAAGGGTCTCTTGGGTGTAAGGAAAGGGGTAGCCCGGGTTTTGTTGTATGGACATCCCAAAGAGAGAGCTAGCCAAGCCATAGACGTCCTCTTGTGCCACCGCATCCTCATAGGAGTCTTGAAGATAGGTGTGGGGGCGCTCATTTTGAACGTTAAAGTGGCTCGTAGCTTGCTCCCTCCAAACATTTTGGGTGGTCCACATTTCATTTTGTTCCCGCCACCTTTGATCTTGTTGTTCCCTCCAAAGGAGGGCCTCCTCTTGCCCTTCTACCATCCTCCTCCATTCCTCTCTTTGAGCCCTCTCGGCCTCCCCTCTCAATCTCTCTCTCTCCTCCACCACAACGTGCCAATCATCCAATGTCTCAAGCCTACTACCTTGTTGTGTTTGCCATGTGTTTGAATCGTCCACCCTTCCACTAATATGCTTCAAAACGTCGTTGGTGCTAGCAAATTAGTTAGCCATTTGTTGTTGCCATGGCTCCACGGGTATGCTAGAACGACCCTCCGCATCAAACATGGGGGTGTCGGTATCTTGGTGGCTTTGGAATGGTGATTGGAAATGGAATGGTGGTGGTGGTGGTTGTTGATGTTGTTGTTGTTGTTGTTGTTGTTCAAAAATTGTGGTGTGGGAAGGTCCTTGCTCAATTGCAAGGATCTCGATCTCCTCTCTCAAATGCTCACTTCCCTCACCACCCTCTCTCCTTACCCTCCTTCTTTGCCTCAAAGGCACTTCCTCTACCTCCTCCTCCTCCTCACTACTTACCCCCAAACTTTCCTCCCTAGGACACGTAAAATCCCATGCCGCGGGTCCTCTAGGTAAAGGGTTGTTTTGAGGTCTAGGCAACTTCATGTAACTTAGCCCGTCACTTCCCAACAAAAACCCTTTCAAGGGATGCTCTTTGCTAGTCTTAAACATATGAACTTCTTCTAGCCCAAGTCGGTTGTATCTCGTCAACCCCCTACAAATGTTCACTGTTTGATCATTACCAATGCCCCCCTCATAATGCCTTACCAAGAAAGAAATCACCCCCCCACAATGGATGCTTGCCCTAGCAGATTTTTGCCTATGTTTGATGCAAGTCCTCAAAAACAAATCGGCCTAATCCGGGATCCCTACCCCCTCCGGAAGCATAGTCCACAAACATAGCCGGATATTCTCCGGCACTTTGGTGGGTTCTCCCGCGGAGTTGAAAATGGTAGTAAGGAACCTTGTGATTAGGCGGAGTACGGGGTGGGTGATGGCTGAAAGTTTGGCATCTTTAGAAGGGTCGTGGTCATCGGCAATGTTATCCCACATCAAATGCATTTTTCCCCTGGGGCACCTAATGTCTTCGGGTTGCTTGGTGATATTCAGGATTTGACGGAGTTCGGAAGTTGGGGCAGTATGCCAAGTTTGGTTCAAACGGAATCGGTAGGCTTTCTCCTCACCTTCGGGCACATCCAACTCCGACAAGGTTGCTAGAAACTCGTATGCGAAACTCCTATAGGTGTAATCCCAGGAGTTCGGCTCGAGATAAGCCTCTAGCCCTACTTTAGCTAGCATGTCCCTTGTCAAGTTGAACATGCCTAAGGCATGGAGGGTGTTTGGGAAAAGCATTTGGTGGCTACAAGAGGGTGAGTGGTTATCTGATCCCAAATTTTCTTATATTGAGCTGGTAACCTTTCATAGCCCATGAACACCGCTTCCACCTCGGTGTCGGGCTCACTCACCGCGGCCCTCTTATTTTTCCCTTTGCCAAACAATTTAGAGATCTTGGGTGCCATTTCTGCAAAAATTAACAAACAACACACTACAACCACAACAAGCAATCACTCGAAAGATTTTTCACTCAAGCAATTCAACAAACACTTGGTGTGCAACAATTTCTACACCTCAAGAAGCTAGTGTTTGTTGAATTTCTTTACCTTACTCAGAAAACTTTGTCCAATCCTAACTACACAATCAATCAAGGGAAAGGGGAAACTCAACCTAAGACTAATTCTAGCCTAATTCGAGCAAAAACTTGAAGAACAATGAAAAAGTTGTGTATTAAGTTATACCTTTGCTTTTCCACAAGATTCAAGCTCCTTGATGATTAGAATAGGTAGGAATCCGACAAACAACCTTAAAAACCCAACAAAAGTTCCTAAAAATCGAATTTGAGGAAAAAATTTTAGGTTTTCAAAAACGGATTTTCGGAGATTGAGGGTGAGTGTGATTGATTTTGGGGTTATTGAATGTAGAATAATGATTAGGAAGAAGAATTGGATTGATTTTGATGAAAGTTTTGGAAGATTTGAGGGAAAAAGATAGATTTTTGAGGGATTGGGGTTGGTTTGGGGTGTTTTTCGTGAAGAACAAGGGTATGAAGATGTGCTTTTGTTTTGATGAAGAACACGGGCAAAGGATAGAAAATAAACTGAAATCTGCTTTCGACGCAGGCTGCGTCATACGACGCAGGCTGCGTCCTTCACTGCCGGTTGGTTCTAGCTTTTTGCAGTTAGCAAAATTTTTGCTAAGTGCTCCAAACACCCCCATACTTGCAATTTCACTCCAATGGCCCATAATAACCTCCAATATCCAAATTCCATCGATTCCCGATCTTTTTATCCAGGGCACGCATCCCGAGGCGGCCGAAAACTCGCAAAAACTTCACAAAACCGTTAGTAACTTCAAAAAATTTTGTTTGATGCAATGTCTAACTAATCGAAAACAACTTAAATGCTAAGGATTAACAAAGAAACTTTAAAGAAATATGCACAAGGGTAGAGTATGTACACGGTTTGCCGTTTATTTAGAGTCGATGGCTCGACTTTGCTATTTCAAGCTTTTCAACTTTGATAAACGGGGTCTTCAAGCAAGACCTCTTCTTCCCCCTCCCGGGCACATCCTTGGAAGTAATGTTTGAGACGGTGGCCATTCACTTTGAGGAGCTTTCCATCCCCGGGCCCCTCCACTTCAATAGCTCCATGGGTAAACACTTTCTTGACGGTGTAAGGTCCAAACCATCTTGACCTCAACTTGCCCGGAAAGAGCTTAAACCGGTTTTGGAACACAAGAACTTTATCACCCTCCTTGAAAACTCGACGGTTTATCATTCCATCATGCCATCTCCTTGTTTTCTCCTTGTAGATGGAAGAGTTCTCATAAGCATCTTGGCGAATTTCTTCAAGTTCTTGTAATTGAAGCTTTCGGTGCATACCGCTCTCATCTTGGTTTTGGTTGAAAGATTTGATAGCCCAATAGGCTTTGTGCTCAACCTCCACGGGGAGGTGGCAAGCCTTGCCATAGATGAGACGGAATGGGGACATGCCAATGGGGGTTTTGAAAGCGGTCCTATATGCCCACAATGCATCAACTAGCCTCTTACTCCAATCCTTTCTATCCGGATTGACCGTCCTTTCCAGTATTCCTTTTATTTCACGGTTGGAGAGTTCGGCTTGCCCGTTTTTTTGTGGGTGGTAGGCCGTGGAAATTTTATGATTCACCCCATACCTCTTGAGAAGGCCTCCAATCACCTTGTTGCAAAAATGGGTACCCCTATCACTAATGATAGCCCTTGGAAAGCCAAACCGGGAGAATATGTTCTCTTGAATGAAAATGGCTACTACCTTGGCATCATCGGTGCGGGTAGGAATGGCTTCAACCCATTTTGATACATAATCCACCGCCAAGAGGATGTATAAAGAACCACCGGAATTAGGGAAGGGGCCCATAAAATCAATTCCCCACACATCAAAGATCTCACAATATAGAAGAGGTTGTTGTGGCATCTCATTTCTTTTTGTCAAATTCCCCACCCTTTGACATCGGTCACAAGTCTTTACAAATTTATGGGCATCTTTAAAAAGGCTTGGCCAAAAGAAACCGCATTCAAGCACTTTTCTAGCGGTTCTTTGTGGCCCAAAATGTTCTCCACAAGCATAGTCATGACAATGATGTAAGATGGAAGAGATCTCACTTTCGGGCACACATCTTCTCACAAGTTGATCTTGGCAAAACTTCCACAAGTAAGGATCATCCCATGTATAGTACTTTGCATCGGATTTGACTTTGCTCTTTTGATGAGAAGAGAAATGGCTTGGAAACCGCTTTGTCACCAAATAGTTGACCATGGTAGCATACCATGGCTCTTCCACTTGTATAGCATAAAGTGACTCATGAGGGAGACCTCCTTCAACCTCCTCAAGAGGGCATGATGGTCTTCCTTCATGGTTTAGCCGGCTCAAATGATCCGCCACCACATTCTTCACTCCTTTCTTGTCTTTTATTTCCACATCAAACTCACTTAGGAGAAGGATCCATCTCAACAACCTTGGCTTTGCATCCTTCTTTGCCACAAGGTATCTAATGGCGGCATGATCGGTGTAGATGATCACCTTTGTGCCCAAGAGATAAGATCGGAATTTTTCTAGAGCATAAATCACACCAAGGAATTCCTTCTCCGTCGTGGAATAGTTCTTTTGAGCATCATTCAAGAGGGTAGAAGCATATTGGATCACATGGGGTCCCTTGTCACTCTTTTGACCCAAAACCACTCCCAATGCATAGTCACTTGCATCAGTCATGATTTCAAATGGAAGATCCCATCGTGGTGCTTGAATAATTGGTTCGGTGACCAATCTCTCCTTCAAGTCAACGAATGCTTTCCTACATGAGTCATCAAAAACAAACTCCGCTTCTTTGTGCAAAAGCTTACATAAGGGGTTAGCAATCTTGGAAAAATCCTTAATAAATCTCCGGTAGAAACCGGCATGTCCGAGAAAAGACCTAATGTCTCGAGTGTTAGAGGGATAAGGTAAAGTTTTTATGATGTCAACCTTAGCCTTATCCACCTCAACCCCCCTTTCCGACACTACATGTCCTAAAACGATGCCACTAGTCACCATGAAATGACATTTTTCGGAGTTTAAAATGAGATGAGAATCTTGGCATCGCTCTAAGACAAGAGCAAGGTGTTTTAGACATGCATCATAGGAGTCCCCATGGACGGTGAAATCGTCCATGAATACTTCTATGATTCTTTCTACATAGTCAGAGAAAATACTCAACATGCACCGTTGAAAAGTTCCCGGTGCATTACACAAACCAAAGGGCATACGGCGATAAGCAAATGTACCAAATGGGCATGTGAATGTGGTCTTGACTTGGTCCTCGGGTGCGATTGGGATTTGAAAATACCCCGAGTACCCGTCAAGGAAACAATAGAAAGCTTTTCCCGCTAGTCTTTCTAACATTTGATCAATAAATGGTAGCGGGAAATGGTCTTTCAATGTAACCGCATTCAAGCGGCGGTAGTCAATACACACCCTCCAACCGGTTTGTGGTCGGGTGGAGACCAAGTCTCCTTGTGCATTCTTGACTACCGTCACTCCTCCCTTTTTGGGTACGGCTTGAGTTGGGCTAACCCAACGAGAGTCGGAAATAGGGAAAATGATACCCAATTGCAATAGCTTAATTACCTCTTCTTGCACTACCTCCGCCATGGGTGGATTGAGCCTCCTTTGGGGTTGTCGGACCGGTTTGGCATCCACTTCAAGCCGTATCTTGTGCATCCAAGTCACCGGGCTTATCCCTTTTAGGTCCGCTATGCTCCACCCAAATGTTTCCTTATGCTTTTCAAGTAGTGATACCAATTTGTCTTCTTGGTCTTCGGTGAGTGTGCTTGAAATGATAAGTGGTAGGGTGTTCTTGTCCCCTAGAAAGATGTACTTCAAATGGCTTGGGAGGGTCTTCAACTCGACCTTCGGGGGCTGGATTATGGAAGGGAGGGGCTTGTGGAGTGGAATACTCAAGGAAAACAACTCGCACAAGTTCGCCAGCTCAGGACGCAGGCTGCGTCGTGTGACGCAGACTGCGTCGAGCACTGCCTTGCCCTGTTTTCAGCATCTCTATGACGTTGAGCTCCTCATATGTTTCTATGGGCTCTTCCCTCTCCAAGTCTTCAAGACATTCCTGCACATCAACGGCCAACAACAAACGCAAACCTTCCTCTTCCATGGGGTTAGTTAAAGCTACCTCGAGTGGGTCTCTATCACAAAGTTTATACATTTGATTCACTAATGGCTCAAAGATATCCAAGAAGAAACAAGATTGATGGTCACTCGGGTGCCTCATGGAGTCATATATATTGTAAGTTAATCTTTTCCCTTCAAACTCCATAGTCAAGCACCCGTTTGAAACATCGATCTTGGTATTTGGAGTTTTCATAAACGGCCTACCAAGAAGGAGAGGGGTGGCACTAGAGATAGATTCCATATCTAAGACGTAGAAATCCGCCGAGAAGACAAGATTATCGACTTCCACTAACACATCCTCTACCATACCCTTGGGGTAAACACTAGACCTATCGCAAGTTGAATGACTACCCCGATCATAGACAACGGTCCTAAGCCTAGGATCTCATAAATAGATAAAGGCATGACGTTTATAGAAGCCCCAAGGCCTAGCATGGCTCGTTTAAAACTTTTTCCCCCAATAGTGCAAGGGATAGTGAACATGCCCGAATCTCCACATTTCTTGGGTAAATTTTGTTTGAAAATGGCCGACATATGTTCACTCACCCTAACCTTATGGGTT
Source organism: Heliosperma pusillum (assembly GCA_022085475.1). Lineage (NCBI taxonomy): Eukaryota > Viridiplantae > Streptophyta > Magnoliopsida > Caryophyllales > Caryophyllaceae > Heliosperma > Heliosperma pusillum. The sequence continues at coordinate 16,220 of JAIUZE010015211.1, read as the reverse complement.
CCCTTCTTAGGATTTCTCCTAGGTGTGCAAAGTTCTTTCAAGAACTTTGCATACCTAGGGACACTATTCAACAAATTTAGAAGAAGAATGTTTACCTCACATTTCTGGAAAGTCTCATATAAGTCATTCTCCTTGGCATATTTCCTTGTGCTTATCAAAGCACTAGGAAATGGGACTTCCGGTATGTACTCCTCCACTTCATCATCTTCAATAGTGTCTTTGCCCTTCCTTGAAATGTCTCCCTTGGGGTCCTTGCTTGTGGATCCCCCTTTCTCATTCTTCGATATCTCTTCTTGACCAACCACCAATTCTCCTTGGTCTTCAATCTCCAAAGTTTCCATCTCAAGATTCTTCATCTTTTCCTTTCATTTTCCAAGGGGGTTTACTTCCAGCTCTTTGCCTCCTCTCAAGGTCATGGCACTAGCATTTTCCCTAGGTGGGGGAATGGTTTGAGATGGGAACCTTGTGGAGCTTGAGGCTTGGGATTTTGATAAATTTGAGGCCATTTGAGATAGTTGGGTTTCCAAGTTGTTCACCCTAAGGTTGTTAGCCTCCCTATCCTTTCTTGCTTCCTCTCTATCCCTCCTTGCCTCCTCCCTATCCTTCTCTTGATTTGCAAGGAGTGTTTGCAAGATGTCACTCAAGTTCCCTTGAGAAGAAGAATTCCCTTGATTTGGACCTTGGTTTGGTTGTCTTTGGGATTGAGAATTATTTGGAAAATTTGAGTGGTTGGATCTTGGGTTGTTGAAATTTCTTTGGGGATTTTGATTGAAATTAGAGTTTCGGTTTTGGGTTGGATTTTGGGCTCTCAAGTGATTGAATTGGCCATTTTCAAAACTCTTTGACTTGTCTCCTCCCCACCCCAAAAGATCACGATTTCCCACTTGGTTATACATTCCTCCACCACTTGGGTTTCTAGCATTGTAATTCCCATACCCCATGGCATTGACACTCTCCATGGTGGCTCCTTGCTCGATCATGATGTAACATGTATTTGTAGCATAGTCACCTCCACAATAAGAACATTCAAGTGATTCGGGGTGTTGAGACAATGAGCCACTTTTGTTGACAACCAAGTTGGACACCATGCTTTTGAGTTCACCCATCTCTTGCATGATTTTGTGATTTTGAGAGGCATAAGGATCTTCCATGGAAGATACATTTCTAGAATTTCCTCCCCTTTCATTTTTCCTCCCGTAGCTTCTTGTGTTCATAGCCAACTTCTCAATAATGTTGTTGGCCTCGGCCACATTAAGTGTATCAATGCCACCTCCGATGGCGGCTATAATCATCCGTTGGTCGTTTTGGCACAAGCCTTCATTGAAGGCCGTCAATAAATCATCCCCCGACATCCCATGATATGGGCATCTAGCTACAAGGCTCTTGAAGCGTTCCCAATAGTCATAAAGGGTTTCCCCCATGTCTTGCTCAATGGTAGTGATGAGCTTCTTTGAATGATTATGCCTCGAATCCGGGTAATATTTCTCAAGAAATTTCTTCTTCAAACCCACCCAAGTAGTGACGGAATGGGCCGGAAGGCAAAACAACCATTCCTTAGCGGCATCTTGTAAAGAGAATGGAAATGCCCTAAGCTTAAATTGGTCTTCGGTCACTCCTTGGGGGATGGCCCCTTGGCAAATCATGTAGAATTCGGCCAAGTGCCTATTTGGGTCATTTCCCACCATTCCGTGGAATCTAGGCACGTTGTGTACAAAGAACCCCTTTAGCTCGAAGTTTACATCCCCCATGGGAGGGTATGCGATACATAGCGGTTGCTCTTCGTAGTTTCTTGCCCGGATCTCACCAATCGTTCTATTATCTTCCATTTCGGGTGGGTAGATGATGTTCAAGGGTGGTGGTCTTCTAGGAGGTGACTCAAACACTTGCTCTTGTTGTTCTTGAAAAATATTGTTCCCAAGCTCCTCTTCACTAGGCTCCCTCCAAAAGGGTCTCCTATAGAGGGGATTCGAAAACAACCAATTGGAAATGCTACTTGAGGAGGGATCAATGTCTTGGTCACCAAGTCCTTCTTGTGACCTAGGCATAAACTTTTAAAAACAACTCCACAACACAATTAGTAACTTCAACACCAAGTAACCTACAAACAATACAAAAAGAAATATTTGAAAAACAATCTAAACAAAGTATGACACTAACAAGAGTTTAATTTGATATTTAGCTATATTGCCTTCCCCGGCAACGGCGCCAAATTTGACGGGTCTAAAATACGATGTCGTTAATTCCGCAAATTAGCTAAGTCAAATAACAATTTATAAAACCAAATCTAGACTCAAACCAACCTAAATAAAAGGGTAGTAAGGGTAAGAAATGGATCGAACCCAAGGGAAAGCGGTATTAGCTAAAATAATCTAATCTAGACTCTTGCAAAATATCAATTGACAAATCTAATGACTCTAATCACAAATTAAGACACTAATTACTAATTAAAATATTAATCAAAACAAATACTTAAATTAATTACAAACTATGATATTCACAATGGAAAACATGTAGGAAAACATAAATGGAGAAAGTTTTTCATGAGAATTGATTATCAAGTCTAAAATTACCAACAACAACTAAATACTCAAAGATTCAAATATGGAGAAATAACTTAGTGCAATTATCCCAAGTTCCCCAGAATTAACAAAGTAAAGACCCCTCCTTTCCTTTCTTCCTCTAATTATCTATTACAAGTTTCTAAGAATTAGCCACTATGAATTAAACCACCCATAAATGACCCAATACAACTCAACCAATACTTATTAAAACATAAGAATAAATAAAGATGCAAGCTTTAAGCACAAAACCATAGAAACATGCTAGAATCATGTAATAAAACATTAAACCATGTTCTAAATACACAACAACCCAAATTCCACTCAAAAGATTCCAACTTTTAAACCAAAGTTACAATCTTTCAAGGTTGCTTCAACAAATACCAAGACAAATTAACCAAATTCATCAAGACAAAGCAATTAATCAAACAAACAGTTGCTAGGATGGTTAGTCTCAACAACTACTCATTCAACAATGGAATTCAAACATAAGAAAATGGAATTAAATAGAGGAGAAAGGATTAAAAAGGTCTTACAATGCTAAAAGGAAGAACTTGTTCAAATTACACTAAGCAAAGTGGTCGGTTCTGTCGCGGTCCCAAAACAAAAATAATTTACCCGGACTAGGCTAACAACATAAGGAATGTAATTAGGGAAGTAGGGTGTCGATCCTCAGGGAGTACGTGTTACTTATGAATTGTTATGGATTGGTTTTCATTTAAAATCGAGTCACTTGAGTTGTTTGTCTGAACTATTAACATAAAATAAAATGACAGGAATATAAATGACGATATATAAGAACAAATATGTAAATTGCAAAACAAAAAAACCCAGAACAGAAGACATACCCGATCGGGTTGTCACGTACCCGATCGGGGAAGTCCTCTGATCCGAATATTGACAACTAATTTCTAAGTAAAGACGGTATTTAAATGACAATATTGAAAGTCTAACTAACTAAACTAATTAACCAGAGAATAACAATAATAAAAATTATCTAGGAACGGAAATAAGACGATAAACGAACTAGATAACGATAAAGTAAACTATCTAATTATAGAAATAAAAAGACAATAAAATAAACTATCTAAAACGATAAATTAAACTAACTAATCAAGTTGATATAGTGAAAGAGAAATACATGTAAAACTAGTTAAAAGTTTCATAGATACCAATATTAGAATTACTTATGATTGTCTAGGCCTTGTAGCAGTATATTCCTTCCGGATTCGTACCGACCTTTTAGTGGGTCCTAACGTCCTTTCAGCATGGTTAAGTCACTAAACCCCTATTGATAGTCCTAATTCCTATCCCAACTCTCATCATAAAGATAGAAATGACTAATACAAACAATTGCTTATGGTCACTTAACAAAGTTATAGAATTTGACACGACCAAAGGAAGAAACAATTTAGATGGTTCAATTGGTAACTACTCTTCTTATAATTCGTTTTACTCGTAGTTCATTTCAAATATTACAACTCTATTTATTTTATTTACACAATAATAATTTTACAATATTAGAATTAATCTAATCTATGCGATTATGTGATTAAGTAGATTAATAAGAAAAAGATATATGAAATTAGACTATGAAATGTAAGTACTAAAGTGATTATGGTGATTATGTCAACAATCATTCTAATGATATTTTTAAGGATTATATGATTAGGTAAATTATAATGTGACATGCTAAATAATACTTTGGTTTTAACTAGTTTAATTTTAGGTTGATTCCCTAATAACAACAATATTATGAAAATAACACTAGTGAGATTATAATTCATGGTGGTTAAAATTGCATAAGTAAATAAGATTAGAGAATTACCGATAAGGAAAATGAGTATATAAGAATGAAAGTAAGAACAAATACCCAATAACAAAAGCTAAGTAAACACTAGAGAAATACTAAGAAAGCTATAAAAACTTGTAAGAAAGTGTGCTAAAAGAAGTGATAATAGATTATTAGATTATTGTAATATTGTGTGTTTTGATGCTTGGATGATCATTGGCTTTTATAAGGCTGCATGGCTGCGGATCCTCTTGCAAATTCGTACCCTAGTCAATGCATTAAACCTCCCATTTAAGCTCGGATTGAAGAAGAGCCAAGTAACGTCTTCTTGCAGATATACATGATCGGGTAACAGGCAATCCGATCGGGTTTTTGTGTAAGTCGGATTTTCCCTCTTTTCATCTTAGGCACGGAATCCTATGCCTTAGTCTTTGGTCAATGCATTACGGAATTGGGCTTGGGCTGATCTTATCTTGACTTGGGTTGAGTTTTCTTCTTAAAGTCCAAAGCCAAAATCCAAATTGAGTCCATTCGAGGAAAGATGTAGCGGAATTGTAATGAAATTGTGAACTGGCTATCATCAAATCCTTGAAAACTCGTATCCTAGTGTCTTTGCTCCATAAAGTAGGAAAATATAGCAAAACCACTTCATTTCCTATAAAACGAGTCAAAACACGCAAAACAACTATCATAGCAGTATTAGCTCGTTAATCACTTAACAAAGTGCATAAATCGTATAGAAATCGAGCTAAAACGGGGGATAAATCAATACAAAATATCACTTATCAAACTCCCCCAAGCTAAACCCTTGCTTGTCCTCAAGCAAATATAACAAGCATAACTAGGACAAGGGTAGCTAACGATGATCAATCCATCATACAAATCTCAAAAAGTAAGCTCTAATAAGTAGATGAATCATAAACCCACAGCAACAAGGGCGGAAGAAAAATGCGAAACATGGTTGAGATTTACATAACGGCGCAGCATAGAAAATATTCTTCGGACTTTTTCAGCTCTTGCATGATCTTTTTGACAATGGACTCTCACGGTACACTCATCACTCAATTTTTTTGTAAAATAGGAAATATTGGTTAAAATTTGAAGTGACACTCACCTATCTACAACTTATGAGAATGTGCCCGCAGTCTAGTATGGTAGACAATCCAATATCATTAAGTAAAACTAATCATGATCAAATTATAATGTAAGAAGCACTAGTAAAGTAAAGAAGAGGCTTGGGAAATTTGGGTAAGAAAGTGGACAAATGAATTTGGTCATGTGGAGCTTAAAGTCAAGCTAGTAATAACCAAATATGTAGTGGATACTCAATCCAAATCATACCAATTCCCATCGATAATATTCAAAGCCAAAAGCAACATATTGGCTTATTAAACATTAGAATCAAGATACAACTTCCCATAATTTTCTTTCTTTTCATTCATGGAAGCGTTTTTCCTCTTTTCTTTTCCTCTTTTCTTTTCTTCTTTTTTCTTATGAGCTTTCAATTTCATTTTTCATTTTCTTTTTCCATAATTTTTCAAAGCTCCTTTTTTTTTTTTTCTTTTTTTCTCTTTTTCACCAAAACCCGGAAATCAGTAATCCCGAGACGGCTCACACCAAATGGTGGAATTATCATATCATCGCAAAAGCACAGAACACCCCTACACAAATAGTTGGTTACTAGCTCAACAAGGGTAGGCAAATTTATAATGCAGCTAGAAAGAAGGGTGTTTATTGTGAAGGTGAACAAGAGATTGAATGGCTTCAAAATGTAAATCATGACAGTAATACTTATAGAAAATGGAATAAAAACCATACTTATGCGTTTTGATGTAACACAGACTATAAGGAGAAACTACTCACTCCTAAACTGGGATCGGGTTCAGATGTACCGACCACTGGAGGCTCTACCTTACAATATGAGTAGCTTGCCAAAGTCAAGATCAAGCTTAATTAAGTCCGAATGCAATTTCCTACCTACTGTGTACAAGACATCCCCATGAATGCACAATTCCTCATAATAAAACGAAACATCAGCTTATAAAAACTACAAAAAGAGAAATGTAAGATGGAAATGATCTTTTCTTTTTGAATTTTTTGTATTTCAATAAACTAAAAAGAAACTAAGAAAATAAAAAGAAAATAAACTAAAAAGAAAACTAAAAATCTAAATGCAATCCTAAATGCAGTTCCTAAATGCAAATCCTCCCCCAAGCTAAAACTTCACATTGTCCTCAATCTGCATGCAATTATAACAGAAACAAACCGAGAAACGGTTGACATCACATGGAACAGAGAAACGATATGAAATTCTAATGGGAAAAAGGCAAAATAAAACTAAAAATGTGAAAAATAAAGAAAAGGAATAAAATTCTTACAAAATGGCCAGCTTCCCCCAAGCTAGTATAAACAAGGGGAGCTCATCATCAAATCACAAAGGCCACCAGCCACGGCCTCTCCTCTCAGAAGGAGGTGGCTCGGGTTCGGATCCAGAAGCATCTGCATAGTGGGTATCATCTGCAGAATGATAACTACCACGAGAAGAAAAGATCCTGGTTGGGTTGCTGGCTCCAAAGGTTTGATACTCCTCCACTTGGTGATCAGGAAAATCACCTCCATACCCTCCAAACCTCTCTACGCCATAGTCGGTTCCACAATAATCCGGTCCGGTTCGCGGCACACCTGCACCATAAGCAGCATCATACCTCCCCTCGGGCCAAGTATAAAAAGACGGGTGGGGGCCCTCGGGTCTAATCACAGCTTGCCTAGCAAAGTGGTCATATATGGGGTACAAAGCAAGCTGCTGGTCGGACAGAATTCTATTTACAGACAATGTTAAAGCTTCAAACATGGCGGCTACATCGCCCTCAGCATGGGTCGATTGAGAGGATGATCCAACCTCAGGGCGGCTGGACCTAAGCTGAACAGGGGGGGTCAATGGGAGTAATATCCCCAACAGGAAGGTAGTAGGTAGGTCGAGGTAAGATAGCCTCACCCTCTTGAAGTGGAGGTCGCTGCCGAAGGATTGGAATTTAATCTTCTTCGGCGGTCAACTTGACCGAATCACGGCCAGCAATCCTCCAAATCATATGGGGGTGTGAAGCACGAAACCAGTTGAGCTGATCAAAGTATGCATAATCTAACCCATTTCCCATCTCGGTGGGAGGTTTAGTCAATGCCTGAAGGTTGGTGGTGGCTTGGTTAAAGCCACAAACTCGCATAGCTAAGTGAGTAATAAGACCTCCATAGACAATGGCTGTGTTCTTGGGATTAACAGCTTTGCTCAACTGAACAACAAAATGATACGGTATACTAACATACCATGGTTCATCACCATCCACATTCAAAAATCCTCCTAACATTTCTAACTTTACTCGTCTCACCTAATGAGGTTCAGCGTGACCCAAAAAGGTCCATCCCATGAATCTTTGCCAGATTCTAATGGCGGGATGATGTATATGTTGGTGTGGGACATGGTCTCAACGAGAGACAGGGTAAGTCGAAATAGCACTCCAAAGCAGGCTAACATCAAAGCTTTCCGGAGGTGAGATAACCGTGTTTGCAGTGGTGAGACCAAAATAACCAGCAAAGTTCTCCAAGTTCATACTATAATCATCATTGAACAAACGAAACTGAACTTGGGGCATAGTGTTTCTATTTCTAGACCGATGCAACTCGAAAGAGCTCAAAAATTCAAGAGTTAATTGGGGGAAAGTCTAATAGCTAAAGTTCATGCTAGCACTCATACTTAGACCCCTAAACAACACTTTAACATGCTCAAGAAGTTTCATATGCCTTAAAGAAGAAACGTTGAGGAACTTAGTAGCCCTCATACCTTTGCTTTTAAGTACGCACCATTTTTGCCATTGCTCATGTGAGCTAAATTGCACATCCGGGAAGCTAGGATCATGCATAGCATTCCCTTGATTCTCGGGTTGTTCATTAGCATCAAGCATTTCAATATCCTCCTCTTGTGCCCTACTACTCTCTCCTTGAGTGGAGGTTCTTGCCCTCTTTGATTTCCTTAGTAAACGTGCCATTTTCTACAAATAACTAGTATTAAAACACTTCATTTGTAAATACAAGTGGATAGCATAAGTGTTAGAATACTAAGCTTTAAGCACAAATTCAAGTAGAGTGACCTTAGTAAAACATTGTTATGCTATCTTTAAGCACAAATGAATGTTATAAGCATAGCAAAATGTTAATTAGGTGAGCAATATATACTTGAATCATGAATTTGGCTACTACCTAAGGTACTAATGCTAAATTATCATAATAAGATCATAAGTTCATAGTATAAGGCATGAACTCAAGCATCATACTATCACTTAAACAAGAGCTCTTAGCATAAAGTAAAGATGAGCATCTAAATTAGCAAATAATCATCCAAATCAAAGTAATCATCCTAATTAATCACTAGAATTCACTCTATAGCATGTAAGAATCATTGGAAATCCAATTTAAACAAGTTTTATAATCAAAATCAAGAACCCCCAAATTGGAGTTAGGGTTTGTTTATGTTGGATTTCTGAAAAATATAGAGAGATTGAAGTAACTAAAGTAGAAATAACTTACTTGATGATGATTAGTAGTTGCCCTTGATGAACTATAGAAACAAATTTTGCAAGAATAGACTAAGAATTGAGGGTTTTGAGAAAATTTCAGCTTTTAGATTGAAGAACACGAGTATAAGGTAGTAAGCAAAAGGGTAGCAAATGGGTTTTATAGAAGAAAATAGAGCAAAACACGAAACAGACAATTTACCCGATCGGGTAAGCATGGATCCGATCGGGGAAACCTGCTGCTTCGGTTTTTGTTTCTATTTTCTTTGCCCCTTGCTCTTACCTTTTGGCTATGTCCTTGCACATACTTACTAACCTTGGTGATCTTGACAACTTGTGCCAAGGATAGCTTCGTCTTGTCTCAATAGGTCCTCCGATTTTAAGTACGAAAATCTATTGACGAAATATGCATAATAACAAGTAAAACGAAGAAAGTGTTCCTAACTATTACAACATAAAATCAAAAAATATAGAGTCCAAATATAATAGTCCAAAATAAAAATCATTGTCTAATAAGTAAAAGAAAAAGAATGCATAAAGAAAAAGAAAAGAAAAAGACGGGTTGCCTCCCGACAAGCGCATTTTGAGTCATGCTAGACTTTTTTGTTCCATCCCCCCTTAAGCCTTATGAGGGGATTTTAGCTCCTAGTGAATTAATTGATAGGCTTTACAAAGTGGTTTCAAAACCTTTGGTGAAAAGCGATGACAATCTCTCCCCACCGCAAAGGTCTTGTGCCTTCTTTTAAGCGACGGGTGAACCACCATTTGGCTTCTCCCTTTAGTGATAAAGGAAAAAGTGCTTCTCTAATTTCATTTTGGGTGATTCCCTCCCTCACTATGTTTTGACAAAATTCACAAAAGGTTTGAAGATGATGAGACGGGTTTTCGTCTGGTTTTCCTCTAAATTGGTTACCCTCGATGAGAGCAATCAAAGTCAAATGGACCCTTAGAATCCCACTGCATAGCTCAAAAACCCGGTACCTTGGATCTTCTCTAGTTAGTACCATTTTATCAACCTACAAGAAACACACAAAAGAGAAAGTTAGAAATGAATTAGGTACAATTGCACCTAAAAATGGTAGAAATAAAAACCAACAATACATAAATAAACAAAACCGTGCTCCCCGGCAACGACGCCAAAATTTGGTCGGTTCTGTCGCGGTCCCGAAACAAAAATAGTTTACCCGGACTAGGCTAACAACATAAGGAATGTAATTAGGGAAGTAGGGTGTCGATCCTCAGGGAGTACGTGTTACTTATGAATTGTTATGGATTGGTTTTCATTTAAAATCGAGTCACTTGAGTTGTTTGTCTGAACTATTAACATAAAATAAAATGACAGGAATATAAATGACGATATATAAGAACAAATATGTAAATTGCAAAACAAAAAACCCAGAACAGAAGACATACCCGATCGGGTTGTCACGTACCCGATCGGGGAAGTCCTCTGATCCGAATATTGACAACTAATTTCTAACTAAAGACGGTATTTAAATGACAATATTGAAAGTCTAACTAACTAAACTAATTAACCAGAGAATAACAATAATAAAAATTATCTAGGAACTGAAATAAGACGATAAACTAACTAGATAACGATAAAGTAAACTATCTAATTATAGAAATAAAAATACAATAAAATAAACTATCTAAAACGATAAATTAAACTAACTAATCAAGTTGATATAGTGAAAGAGAAATACATGTAAAACTAGTTAAAAGTTTCATAGATACCAATATTAGAATTACTTATGATTGTCTAGGCCTTGTAGCGGTATATTCCTTCCGGATACGTACCGACCTTTTAGTGGGTCCTAACGTCCTTTCAGCATGGTTAAGTCACTAAACCCATATTGATAGTCCTAATTCCTATCCCAACTCTCGTCATAAAGATAGAAATGACTAATACAAACAATTGCTTATGGCCACTAAACAAAGTTATAGAATTTGACACGACCAAAGGAAGAAACAATCTAGACGGTTCAATTGGTAACTACTCTTCTTATAATTCATTTGACTTGTAATTCATTTCAAATATTACAACTCTATTTATTTTATTTACACAATAATAATTTTACAATATTAGATTTAATCTAATCTATGTGATTATGTGATTAAGTAGATTAGCAAGAAAAAGATATATGAAATTAGACTATGAAATGTAAGTACTAAAGTGATTATGGTGATTATGTCAACAATCATTCTAATGATATTTTTAAGGATTATATGATTAGGTAAATTATAATGTGACATGCTAAATAATACTATGGTTTTAACTAGATTAATTTTAGGTTGATTCCCTAATAATAACAATATTATGAAAATAACACTAGTGAGATTATAATTCATGGTGGTTAAAATTGCATAAGTAAATAAGATTAGAGAATTACCGATAAGGAAAATGAGTATATAAGAATGAAAGTAAGAACAAATACCCAATAACAAAAGCTAAGTAAACACTAGAGAAATACTAAGAAAGCTATAAAAACTTGTAAGAAAGTGTGCTTAAAGAAGTGATAATAGATTATTAGATTATTGTAAGATTGTGTGTTTTGATGCTTGGATGATTATTGGCTTTTATAAGGCTGCATGGCTGCTGATCCTCTTGCAAATTCGTACTCTAGTCAATGCATTAAACCTCCTATTTAAGCTCGGATTGAAGAAGAGCCAAGTAACGTCTTCTTGCAGATATACATGATCGGGTAACAGGCAATCCGATCGGGTTTTTGTGTAAGTCGGATTTTCCGTCTTTTCATCTTAGGCACGGAATCCTATGCCTTAGTCTTTGGTCAACGCATTACGAAATTGGGCTTGGGCTGATCTTATCTTGACTTGGGTTGAGTTTTCTTCTTAAAGTCCAAAGCCAAAATCCAAATTGAGTCCATTCGAGGAAAGATGTAGCGGAATTGTAATGAAATTGAGAACTGGCTATCATCAATTCCTTCAAAACTCGTATCCTAGTGTCTTTGCTCCATAAAGTAGGAAAATATAGCAAAACCGCTTCATTTCCTATAAAACGAGTCAAAACACGCAAAACAACTAGCATAGCAGTATTAGATCGTTAATCACTTAACAAATTGCATAAATCGTATAGAAATCGAGCTAAAACGGGGGATAAACCAATACAAAATATCACTTATCACAAAGAAAAGATTAACTACCCATAGTCTTCATATTACAACCAATTTCTAAATAAAACCAAATTACAAGAGCCAAAGTTGAAGAACAAAGTAGAGAAAAACTAAGGAAAAATATGATGTTGGATGTTGTATGCTTGCCGCCCTTCTCTCTCTTCAGTTTTCTTCTTATATACCCTTGGTCCGCAAACCTAGGGGCCTTGAAAGGTGGGCTTCCAAAAGACAAAACGAGAAAATGAAGAAATCCCGTGCTGAGAACGGACGCAGGCTGCGTCCTACGACGCAGGCTGCGTCCTACGACGCAGGCTGCGTCGAGCACTGCCCGTTTTTTACCTTTGCTTCCTTCTTGACTTTCGTTGACCCATAGTCTTTTGGCCCCGCCTTGACTTCCATTGACCCATTGGGCTTGGTGCTCATACCTTAGTGATTCATTGCTAGTCCACTCCAATTTTCGGGTTTTTGGGTCTCGGGTTTTGGGTTTGACTTTCATTGACTTTTGGGTTTTGACTCTCGAAATTGCCTTAAAATACTAAATACTAACATTATTACAAAAAATAAAATTAACATAAAACAAAGCTAATGACCCGTAAAAAGTAAAACGAAAGACTCTAAAAATTACTTCTAGACACGACAATATTTGACGTTGTCATAATGGTGATGACTCCTCTAACTGTCTTATCTCTCGCGTCCCACTTTCCCATCCCTAGCAAAGGCACATCACGCTTTTTGCAAACCTGTTCGACTCATTGCTCACCAAATGGTTGGAAATTACCAAGAGGATCACCGTAAAAGTTTAGAAATAAGAATAAGAAAGCACGCATGGTCAGCCAAAGGTTGAGTAGGCCAACATATTATGGAGAAAGATAAACATCACAACAATCATCAACCCTAGTCATCAATAACCAATAATAATCAGTGATAACTTATATTACTCTGATCCCCTGACGACCTCCTCAACCCGCAGGTTGGCAGGACCGACCATTACAATAGATACATATAAGCACCAAAATCTGAAAGAGCTTCTTAATTTGTGGATCGACATCTCAAAATAAGTATAAATTCCAAACTCCTTACGCCCTCCTCGATCCACATATCGCCATCTCAATAACACAATCATCATTATTCAGAATGCAACTCATATCACACTTTCATACTACCATCGTATAAATTAGTAAACTCATATATATGAACTTATATACGACTTTCGTGCCAATCAGTACCCCTGTCTTGCCCGAGACGACTCGGTTCCAGGCATAACTTGAGTAGGATGAAACCCTAACTTTTCGCAATTCTTCACTCACAAGCAAAAGAAAGATCTAAAACCATTCTTCTAGTAAACCGCTGCCTACAATCACATAATAATTAATCTAATCACTAACTAGTACAAATTAGAATTCATCATCTTCCTAGATTGGTTTCTAAGGATTAAAATTCATTAATCTAAGCATAAGGTGATCTAAACATAATACTAGTTCAAGATTACATTATAATAAAAGTGATCAGATCTTACCACCAAAGAATTAAAGGAATTGATGAACTACTCTCCTTAGATCTCCAATTCAAAGCCGCCTCTCTCTTATTAGGGTTTTTAGATTTTGAGTTGTGAATAATCAGGAAGTCAAAGCAAGGTAACGACAGGGTTAATTTAGGATAAGATTAGTCTAGTCGAGTAAGGAGTATTATTTTCAAAAAGGAATAAATGTTAAATTAAGTTTCGCAATTTAGGAAACACGTGACCTAGCTACCGCGACTCATCTCGCCAGAGCCAAGGCCTCCAATCTCGACCGAGATAGGTATGTATCGACCGAGATAGGTATGTATCGACCGAGACAGGTATGTATCGACCGAGACATCCCCAATCTCGACCGACTTGGGTCTCCAATCAACTCTTAAGCTAATCAAACCATTCCTATGCACCAACACGCTATCAAAACATACTATATAAATTACGGGCATTACAGTAATACCCGTCCTTTTATAGGCAAGAGTATCGACTAAGTTTTTGTGCGTGGGTTATGATGGTTATTAAGGGTGCTTGCGTAGTGGGCTGATCAACCTGGATAGGAGTCGATCGAACTGTGCTGAGGTCATTCGACTTGAGTTATAGGTCGTTCAACCTGGGCTGGCTTTTGGGAAATACGGGTTTTTATGACTCGGGTCATTGAACTTGGGTAATCGCGTGTTCAACTTGTCGTTTGACCTGGCCTAGTCCGGGTGGTCTTTGGACTCTACTTATTTCCTAATTATTGAATAATTAAAACTAAACCTATATATATCATTTACCCTAATCAGTTAACAGCTCTTACAATCCTAAACTATCCCATACACTAATCTACCCTAATAATTCATAGGAAAAGAAAGGAGATTGAGAGGTAAAGGGAATTGGAAATGGGGAACGACCAAGAGGAGGGAGATGAAGAAAAACATTGGACCTTTACCTAGATCAATTGATTGTATCTTCCTTTTAAAAGATTGTAGAGAAACGCTTCTAATCTATAAAGTATATTTGCTGCTGTGCTTAATGTTGGAGTAAGTGTCGTCCGCAATAGTGCATTTATATATTAAATCTCATTTGGAATATACGTGGCATGATTAGGATATTTTGATACTCCACGTCAGTTGATTAACGTAAATCAATAACGGTTGGCTGACTAGAGTTTGACGTTATTGTCGTATAACGGCGGTGATCAACTGATCCCTTTCGGTCACACCTAAAGGATGAAATCCAAATAGTAACTAATTATTTTTATACGATACAGTTAATTAGTACATTACATATATTCGATATGTACGAGAGTTAATTGTTAGAAATTGAGTTAAGAACTCAAATTCGATTAAACTTATTTTTCAATTATGCGATAATTGACTAATAAATTTATATCTTATTTTAATACGATTAAATAAGATTAACTTAGTAATTAATCGTTAAATTACTAAATTAGTTGAGGTTTTGAGATAGAGGTAATTAGTTAATTATATTTACAAGGAGTTGTAAAATAAATTAACTAAGCATTGTGGGACCCATGATATATTGATATAATGGTAAAATATTACTTAAAATGTTAAGTACATATTATTTATTTAATTGAGTCATATAATTGTTATATGATCAAATTAACACTTAATTATACAAGATAATTAACCATATGATCAATAAGTATTTGTGGGAAAAATATCAAATATCAAAAATTGTGACACCCTCAAATTTGCGGAAAGATAAACAAGTAATTTAAATAATAAAAGATGAGAATACGTTTCTAATAGGTTCACTTTAGTGAAAATCGGTAAATTTTAAAACCGGAACCTATCATTAAATATATTCATCATAACGAAGGTGTCTTAAAGAAAAAGGTTCATAACAAAAAGGAAATAAGATTATACATAAAAAGTATCTGAAACGGGAGACATATCTCCCGTATAAATACAGAAATAAAAGAGTGTATAATAATATACAATCCTAAGAACCGAATATAGGTCCAAGGTAATACTTCGCGCGCTAGCTCGTCAATGTACCCAAGTATGCATCACAAACCTGCCAACCGCATTAAATATAAACACGGAAGCCACAGTCAGTGGGGAGTAACTCCGAGTTCTCCCAGCCACGAAATGTCGAGTTTAATAAAACATGAATAACATAAAAGAGATGTATATGGAAAATACAACACGTGAACATATACGATATGCTTTTCATGTTATGAATACAATTAACTAACATATAACCTATCATATGAAAGCTATCATGTGAATCTGATAATAACCTATAACACGAGGTAGGGAAGCTGGTATGCTAGCTCAGAGGTTACCTTTAACATGGCCATGATACACTCAAACCCTAATCAAACATAATATCATGTGAATCAGTTAACAACCGGTAATCCAAACTCTATCAACCTTAGCCGGCTTGCAGCTCACCTTCTAAGATTCATAGAATCATACAAACATGAAAGACCAATACTTCTACAAACAGGCACAAGTTCTTAGTGACGTCAATAGAAGACTTCTGTAACTCAAGTCTATACCACGAGGTAGGATATACTTAAATATTTAGGCTCAGCGGTCACTCTAGTAACATGGCGCAAATACCAAGCACACATCTAGGCTCAGCGGTTACACTAATAACATGGCCCAGATCCAAAGCCCATATCTTAGCTCAGAGGTTCCCTTA
>JAIUZE010015209.1:0-35533 GCA_022085475.1 Heliosperma pusillum | reverse complement strand
GTAGATTTTGTTTGAAGCGATTTTCCTTAAAGTTATGCCTGGTTAGCTATAACTTCCATGTTCACTTCCAAAGTTATTCCTGAAGTTGTTATAACTTTGTCTCACAGACTTTATCAAAGTTATGTCTAACTTTGATCTTTCTTCTCATAATTGTTGCTAGCTATAATAAGACTAAAGCACACAATTACACGCATATGATATATCGAGTAAAACATATTATTACGTAAACACATGTCATTATCAAAACTATGAAATTGGTCCAACAAATTCCCCTTTTTTGATGATGACAAGTCTCATATGATTTCTCTTAACTTGTGGACTAAGTATTGTTCCCCCTCAACAAAGCACTCCAAAGTATAGAAACT
Organism: Heliosperma pusillum; assembly: GCA_022085475.1. Lineage (NCBI taxonomy): Eukaryota > Viridiplantae > Streptophyta > Magnoliopsida > Caryophyllales > Caryophyllaceae > Heliosperma > Heliosperma pusillum. The sequence continues at coordinate 35,168 of JAIUZE010015209.1, read as the reverse complement.
TTGATCGCAAGAACATAACACTTTAGCCAAAGTTATAACTTGATAGACTTTAAGAGATAACGAGTCTTGACAAGGAGCAAGCTTAAGCAAAGACTCAAATCATATCATTTCTTCCCCCTCTTGGCATCATTGAAAAGACAAGAACAAGGATATAAAATGACTAGAATAACATACTCCAAGGCAAGAAATAGATATGCAAAATACGCAATATTAAACGATATATAGCAAGCAAAATCAAATATCAAATGTCGATAAAAACTACAAACCACAATAATATTGTTAGTTGCCATTTGGGCCGAATGAATAGAGTATAAAAAGCCAAAATGGGCCGAATGGTTAAGTAGTTTAAGAAAAAACAAGCTAAGGTAAGAAGATCAAGGCATTTTGGGTTGTCGGATGATGTTGGGGTTAATGTAGTCGGGTCGAGTGCGGTACTCGAGAGTAGAAAGACGATCGAGGCACGTCGATACATGAGTAGCTTGTGCGGTGAGGCAAACATCGAATTTTCGAACCTTCAAAGAAAGAGCCTCCGTTGCATCAAATATAGTGTGCATCCCCTCACGCATCTCCGAACCGCTCTTCACCAATGCACCTCCTTGGCTCACTAAGAATTGCATTCTATCCCTTTGCCTAAACATCTCTTGTCGAATATCGACAACATTCCTCTCTAATTTTGCTAGGCAAGCATCAACACCCGTCATCCAAGACCTCAACTCACTACTCACACCCGACCCACCATGGTCACGGGTGGAGCTAGTGGACCCCATTGCCACGGTTTTGACAACTTTGTCAACAACCGCATCAATCTTCTTATCTTGCGCATCAAGGTGCTCCATCACTCTACCCATAAAAACATCCAACTTAGATTCGATCCCCGAAAAGTCAGCCACAACCGGCTTCAACCCGACCGAACCCCCCTTTGTCATGAACATCAATTCCGGACAACAAGCCTCCAATTTCATGAACTTCAAAAACGTATCACACATATCATCCTTTACGGTAACACCATAACTATCCAAATCAACAACCCCTTTCGACTCAAGTAGTCGTGACACCCACATTCCGTAAGGTAAATCAAGGGTCGAATAGACTTTCTCCTCGGTTACCGAAAAAGCAGTATGTGAAATACGAGAAAATACAAGAAAAGGAAGATTAACCCGGTTTCCCTCCAACCAATTTTTCAAAACCATCATCTCATAACAAGCAATTTTATCCCGTCCTCCCCGACGCGGAATAATCGTGTTCCACAGAAAATTCAACATAAACTTCAATTTTGGGGACACATTCCCCGCCAAAACACAACTAGACAAAGTAGCCCCATCATCAAAATACCTTTTCACCTCCAACTTAGCCGGGTCCGACAGTTCGTCCCATGACTTACTCGGGTCAATTTGGATTCCATCATCAGGAACCAAAAACAGAGTACAAAAGTCAACCATGGAGACCGAAATTGAACGGCCATTAACAACGGCATTCAACACTCCAGAAGTTAAAGAAACAGAAGCGAAAAACTGAATTACCTCAATCGGATAAACTGGACCCGAAAAACGTGACACAGTTTCCCATTCTTGAAAATTTAGAAAGTCGTTAAAGAATCCTAAAGCCTCATATTTTTCACACCACGCTTTCGGATAGTTACGACCTCCATGTATACCGTACTAAGCAACCCGATTGACTAACTTTCGTTCATCTTTTGTCAAACGAAGCTTGTCAAGCCCGGAAGCCGTCTCTTGAGGCAAAAAATCTCGGACCGTGGTCCGTGTGGTCACCTCGGGAACCGTGTCAGCGGTTTCTGTTGCTTCTTCTTCTTGAACTCTAGTCTTTCCCTTATTTAATCTTCTTCTCTTAGTACCCTCAAGGACCGAACCCGGCTCGGTTTGGGTCAAGGTAGGTGATTTTTGTTTTGGGTTAGGAGAAAGATTATTGGGAATGCTAGGTTTTGGAGTTTTGGAGTTTTGGTAATTTTTTATCTTGTGGAAGCCATTGATGAAGCTTGAAATTTGGGTAATTTTTTTATTTATTTATTTATTATTGTTGTTGTTGAGCCGTGAAGGAGAAGAGAAATGAGAGAAAATTTGTGAAGGTTTTGATGGTGATGTGTATTGATAGTGATAGGAGTAGGTAATTATGAAAAGTAGTATTGGGTATTGTGTATTTGTACTTGGCACATGGGTGCCGGCTCTAGAGTCCTTGTTTCCTTTTTTTTTTTTTTTTTTGAATTTGGGTAAAAAAAGGAATCTTAGGTAATTAATTTTGGGGATATGGTAAGGATATGATTTGGTAAATAAAGAGATATGATAAGGTATTTTTGTTGAGAATTTTCGGCCAACTATAGTACTTGGGTAGAATTTTGGTTCAATTAGAAAAGTGAATAAGATATGTTTTTGGCAAATATGTGGTTCATAATTCAATTTCCATAAAACACTTAATATGCAAGATACTCACGTAAAATATATAATATTAAACACAAATATACTAGCAATGAAATATGCGGACACAGTCATATAATCTCGTCTTATTCTAGCCAGTCACGCAGGTTCACAAAATAAATATGACGAATTTAATTGCTACTGATTAAACCAATTTCCAACCGCAAAATCTCAAAACGTCTTCTCGCTAACGCCTTTGTTAAAATGTCAGCCCATTGATTTTCAGTACTACAAAATTCGAGTTTAATGTTGCACTTTTCTACATGGTCACGTAAAAAATGATTTCTAATGTCTATATGCTTAGTACGAGAATGCTGAGCTGGGTTCTTAGAAATAATAATAACACTCGTATTATCACAGAAAACAGGCATACAACCAACATTAACACCGTAATCACATAGTTGTTGCTTTAACCATAGTAGTTGGGAACATACCAGTCCTACAGCAATATATTCGGCTTCTGCAGTAGATAATGCAACCGAATTTTGCTTCTTTGAGCCCCAAGTAATTATGCAAGGTCCAACAAACGTAGCAAATCCAGAGGTACTTTTTCTATCTAAGGAACATCCTGCATAATCTGCATCTGAATATCCTACTAGATCGAAATTACACTCAAGTGGATACCACAAATATAAATTAGATGTACCAATTAAATATCTCAAGATACGTTTAACTGCAATCATATGTGACTCTTTAGGACATGGTTGAAATCGAGCACAGACACATACGCTAAACATAATGTCAGGTCTACTTGCAGTTAAATATAATAAAGAACCAATCATACCTCGATATGTAGTCTCATCTACGGACTTACCATTTTCGTCCAAGGTCAACTTTTTATCAGTTACCATAGGTGTGTCCATTGGATGAGCGTTCTCCATACAAATTTTCTGATTAGCTCCTTGACATATTTTTGTTGGTGAATCTTTATTCCTTCTTTGGTTTGTTGAATTTGCAATCCTAGGAAGAATTTTAATTCTCCCATCATGCTCATTTCAAATTCTGAGGTCATGAGATCTGAAAAATACTTGCACAATATATTGTTAGTAGAACCAAAAATAATATCGTCTACATAAATTTGAGCAACAAGTAAATCAGAACCTTCGGATTTTAGAAATAGGGTTTTGTCGACAAACCCTCTTTTAAAATTGTTTTGCAATAAAATTTTTGACAGTCTGTCGTACCAAGCCCTAGGCGCATGTTTCCATATAAAGCTTTATCGAGTTTAAAAACATGGTTTTGAAATTTGCTATTCAAAAATCCAGAAGGTTGTTCAACAAAAACCTCTTCTTCTAAATAACCGTTAAGAAATGCAGTCTTAACGTCCATTTGGAAAAATTTCTTTCCTTTATGAGCTGCGAAGGCGATGAGCAAGCGAATAGCTTCAAGTCTTTCTAGTGGTGCGAATGTCTTGTCATAATCAATCCCTTCTTGTTGATTATAACCTTGAACAACCAATCGAGCCTTATTACGAACTATAATTCCTGAGTCATCCAATTTATTTCTGAATACCCATCGAGTGCCAATCACAGTTCGATTAGAAGGTCATGGCACGAGGTGCCAGACTTTATTACGTTTAAACTGTTGAAGCTCCTCTTGCATTGCTACAATCCAATCGGATTCTGCAAGTGCTTCTTTGATGTTGGTAGGCTCTATGGTAGACAGAAAAGAATAGATTGAATAATTATTTAATGTTCGCCTAGTTTGAACTCCTTTAGTCAAACTTCCTAGGATACTGTCCATAGGATGAGAACTCTTATATTTCCATTTCTTAGAGTTCCTAGGCTCATCATCATCTGATGAACTCTCACTTTCCTCACAATGATTCGGAATCAAGATTGGTTCCCCCTGAGTTGGACTCTGGGGTTATAGCTAAAGTTGGTACAACTTCAGTTACAACATCTTGATCTTGGTCCAAAGTTATAGCATCATCAGCTATAATTTCAGTTTCCTTTTCCTTGTTTTGAGAAGAGACATTCGTATCATCAACAATTGTCTCAGTTCTCTTTTCAAGGTTATTTGCGGATTTATCAAGTTCATCATTGATTCCTTCAATAACCTCTTCATTATTTTCTGGCACGTCTTCCCTTGAAAGGCGAAAGTCTGGATCATTCATGTCTTCTTCTTCATTCTGTTCAACTTGCTCAGGCACATTATCTTCATCAAATACAACATGAACACTTTCTTCTATGCACAAAGTTCTTTTGTTAAAAACTTTAAAAGCTTTACTATGATTAGAATAACCAACAAACACAGCTTCGTCACTTCGTGGATCAAATTTGCTCAAATTACTTTTTTCCATTATTATGGACAAAACATTTACTACCGAAGCAACGAAGGTGAGCTATATTGGGTTTTCTCCCTCTTAAAAGTTCATAGGGAGTCTTTTTGAGAATAGGTCTAATCATAGCTCTATTGTGCACATAGCATGCAGTACTAATGGCTTATGCCCAAAAGCTCTTAGGAAGGCCACTACACAAAAGCATAGTGCGGGCCATGTCCTCTAATGTTCTATTCATACGTTCCACGACACCATTTTTTTGTGGGGTTCGTGGTGCAGAAAAGTTATGTCCTACACCATTCTCCCTACAATATTCTATAAAAGCTTGATTATCAAATTCGGTGCCATGATCCGTACGAATGGAAACTAATTTTTTATCATACTTGTTTTGGGCAAGCTTCATTAGTACCACAAACTCATCGAAAGTTTCATCTTTGGTAAATAGAAAGATAGGCCATACATACCTTGAGTAGTCGTCGACTAGGACGAATACGTACCTTGATCCACCGCGGCTTCTGACTTTCATAGGTCCACACAAATCCATGTGTACCAACTCAAGTGGACGCTCTCTACTTACTACTCGTTTTGGTTTGAATGAAGATCTAACTTGTTTACAACGGGCACATGAGTCACACATCTTCTCTTGTTCGAATTTGATTGAGGGTAAACCCTCAACTAAATCCCACAATTTGAGTTTCTTTAAAATTGTTGGACTAATGTGTGCAAACCTCTTGTACCACAAGCATGAATCATCCACAGTGGCTTTCATGCACGTAAAGGAACTTGTAGTGACTTTATTTAAATCAATCATATACACGTTCCTTTTACGTAAGCCTTCCAAAATAACATTACTAGTGCCTTCAATTATGATGCGACAAACATTTGAATGAAAAACGACTTTATTGCCTTTGTCACATAATTGAGAGATACTTAGTAAGTTATGTTTGAGACCATCTACCAGATAGACATTATTGATAGCATGAGAAGGAGATATACCAATCTTACATACACCGATTATTTATCCCTTCTTGTTGTCTCCAAAGGTGACCTTGCCACCGTTGAAGGGCTCTAGTGAAAGAAAAAGATTTTTGTTTCTGGTCATGTGTCTCGAACATTTACTGTCGAGATACCATAGATTATTTTCTTTCACTATGATCTGCAAGAGAATCAAATACAGCTTTTAGGTACCCACGCTAAGTTGGGTCATTTGTGGTTAGTGACTCTATGTATTTGATCCTTCCTAACCCATACTTGTCTAACGATTCTTTTCTTCTTAACATAGGGTTGTCTAGGTTTATTATAGTGATTATTGTTACGACGCACATTAGGTTTAAATGACTGCTTCTGATTCACATAAGATTTAGATTTTGAAGGTACAGATGAGTACTCGAAGGATATGTCATAAAACCATGTGAACTCATTATTTCTAACTTCATTACGTTGAGATTCAGGTTCAGACTCATTAATACTAGACACGTCATGTTCTTTAACAAAATCAGTTTGATTTTTATTGTCATTGACATATTTAACACAATTATCTTTAACATGACCATTGTGACCACAATAATTGCAAATCAGATATTTTGAAAGATTGACATACTTCCTTCTTCTGAAATCACGGTCAGAAGTGGTGGATTTGCACTTATCATGGTCTCTACGACTATAACATTCATGACCTAAACCCATCTTTATGTTATTGTTAGACTGTTCAGTAAGGAAGTCTAAGACCTTCTGACTTCCTTCCCATTTATCATGAACCTTTCGTGCATGCAAGAGCAACTCCTTCAAATACTGAATTTCTTTTTCACAAAACAAATGGTCTACATTCGAGTCTTTGGAGGGATTGTTCTTTTTAAAGTTTTCACGAAAATCGTTAAAACGTTTGTTCAAGATAAATTTCTCCTCATTGTGTTGATTTTTGGCTTGGGAGAATTCAGCCTTTATATCTTTCAATTGCTGAGAAAGAGAAGAGTTTTCTTTCTTGTGATCAATGATAGCAACTTCCTTTGCCTTAGCTTCAGATTGTAAGAGCTCATTGACTTTCTTCAATTCTAAAGTTATAGCTTCATTAGCTATAACTTTGGCTTGAAGATGCTTAATGTTGAGCTTTAACTGTGAGATTATAACTTCATTAACTATAACTTTAGACTCAAGAGCTTCTTTCTCAACATTTGTCGTGTCTGAAGTTATAGCTGAAGTTGCCATAACTTTAGACTTGAGCTTTTTTGCTTTGGCCTTTAGGAGTTGATTTTCCTCAGCAATGTCAATAATTTGTTCTTTAAGATCTTTTAATTCAAGACTCTGTTCATGACAATGATCTAAGGCTTCTTCAAAATACTTAATTAAAGACTTCTTAGATAAATTCTTAACTTGCTTTTTGAGTTCAAGATGACTAACCTATTCATCATCTTCTGAATCTGGTTCTGAATTTGAGTTGTCGACAAGGCACATCTCGGATACGCTTTCATTGTCACTGTCTGAAATTAGGTCAAGACTGACGTTGCTTAGACACAAGTTGGCGACTTCTTCTTCCTCTGACTCGTCGTCCTCTGTGTCAAGATCTCCCCAGCAATAAGCCATCATGACTTGCTTGAATTCCTTCTTGGTTTTGTCTCGTTGATTTTTGTCTTTGATTTTCTTCCATGTGGGGCAATCCTTGATCATATGATCATTATCCCCACATTTGAAGCAACCACGACTTGAGAGAGACCCTTTTGACTCAATTGGCTTCTTGTAAGATTTGTTAGTGTTATTGTTAAACGTTTTCCCTTGTGGTTTATTAAAGAATTTTTTCTTAAAACGTCTAGCAAATAACACTGTTTCATCTTCAAGATCCGAATGATGTTTTTCACTAGACTCGGCTTGTAAAGCCACTTTCTTGCTATTACTATCATTTGCCTCATCCTCATCAAGAGTAATCTCGTGAGCCATTAGGGTTCCGAGTAGCTCTTGATAAGATAGGTTAGATAGATCTTTACATTCCTCAATTACCGTCACCTTAGGTCTCCATCGTTTAGATAGACTTCTAAGGATCTTCCTGGCAATTTCCTCAGAGTCAAAAGTTTTTCCAAGATTTTTTCAATTCATTAATGATACTAGAGAAGCGAGTAGACATGCTGTCAAAGCGATTCATTGTGTTCCATAGAGAACAATTCGTATTTTCGCATCAATAATGCAATACGTTGCTTTTTGACAACACTTGTCCCCTCATAGGCTAGGTCTAGACCATCCCATATTTCCTTGGCAGTAGAACTAGATGAGAAACGATCAAATTCAGTATGAGTCATGCCGTTTTGCAACAGACTGATAGCCTTTGAATTTTTCTCAGCTTTCTTATAATCTGCCTCAACATAGTCATCTTATTTCTTTTCGATGGGAGTGCCAGTAACAGATCCAAGCATGATCTTATTAGGGCCATTCTTAATGATTAGCCAACACTCTCAATCGTTACCCTTTATGTAATGGGTCATCATATTTTTCCATAAACTGTAGTTCTTCCCATCGAATACGGGACACTTCAAATGTTTGGAATCCATTAAATCAAAATTAAATGCAGCGGAAAATAAATAAAAATAAATGGATAAATGGATCAGACTCCTTGCTGTAAGGCAATCAAGAGCACGAGGCTCTGATACCAATTGTAGAGTCTATTGATCGAATACGAAAAAGGGGGGGTGAATTGAGTATTGAAAACTAGGCCCACTTTTTCGATTTATATGATATGTAATTAATTATTTGATCTTATAGATTAAAATCAACTAATTAAGTAATCAAAGTAAGCGCAAGTAACGAAATAACGAATAGTAAAGAGAGTAGAGAGAGGCACACGGATTTTTGAAGTGGTTCAGTTTCACACGTTGAAACCTACGTCCACTATTCTCGATTAATAATTCTTAGTACCTTTCTACGGATTACAAAAATTATCAACCCACTCGTATAATCAACACTATGATTATCACTCAAGGTGAGTATCGCTAAATACTCTATACTATCTTACGCTAATAAGAAAGTACAATATAACTCACACAAATTCCTGTTAAAGAATATTAAGCTTATAATGATGTACTATTATCCAATAACGTATTTCACTCAAGCGATTGATAATAATTGATGCACGACTCTTTTGAAAAACAAACACTAAAAATAATAAATATTTTGCTCAAAGGTTTGCTTTAAAACGATTTGGAAAATCAACACAAGTAATATGTATGCCGTGTGATATGTGTGTATTTCGTGTTTTACAATTTAGATGTGAAATTGTATTTATAGTAATAGAAGTATAGTAGATCTAAAACCCTAGCTTAATATTTAAGAAAGATATTTATCTTTAATATCTTAAAATAATATTTACCTTATCTTTTAGAAATATCTTTATCTCAAAATATTATTTGGTTTATCTTATAGAAATATATTTATCTTTAATATCTGAAAATATTGTTGTAAAGATACAATAGAATCCTAGATTAGGTAAACAAGGGAAACAACCTAGATATGCCGAATTTCCTATCTACACGAAACCCTAGGAGCACGCAACCCTAGGAGGCACAAACCTAGGTTTACACGAAATCCTAGGTGGCTCAAACCCTAGGTGGGCTTATTAGGTTAACAACAAATTGAGATAGAATATATTAGAAACCCTAGGTAGCATGACAACCCATAAGTTGTATTACTAACTAATAGAATCTCATAAATATATTCTCTATTAAAACTTTTGATAAATATAAAAATACTCTTTCACTTTTGAAAACATTTAAAACATTTTATTTCCAAAATCATGCATCAACATTTATCATCCAAAGTTATAGGCTAAAGCTATAACTTTGAACAAAAAAACTCTCGAATGGAATAGTTATCGAATGACGACCTATACTATCTAATCTTCACAAAGATCTTCAGTATAAGGATCATCTCTTCATCTTGATCACAAAGACCCCCCATCTCGAGTCTTGTGTTATTTGAGGTAGATTTTGCTTGCTTGAAGCGATTTTCTTTAAAGTTATGACTGAGTAGCTATAACTTCCATGTAAACTTCCAAAGTTATTCCTGAAGTTGTTATAACTTTGTCTCATAACCTTTATCAAAGTTATGCCTGAAGTTCTTATAACTTTGATCTTTCTTCTCATAATTGTTACTAGCTATAATAAGACTAAAGCACACAATTACACGCATATGATATATCGAGTAAAGCACATTATCAAGTAAGCACATGTCATTATCAAAACTATAAAATTGGTCCAACAGTTTAGCACTTAGATTATCACAATAAATAGTAGGAACCATAGATTTAGGGAACCCGTGCTCCTGGAGGAGCGATCGTAACCAAAGCAATTCTGAGGTAGTAGTAGCTATGGCTCGAAACTCAGCTTCGGTTGACGATAGGGATAGAGCCTTTTTCTTTTTGTATGACCATGAAATAAGATTGTTACCGAGATAGACCAAAAAAAGCAGAGGTGGACACATAGTCATCGGGGTCGCCTCCCCAATCCGCGTCACAAAATGCATGAAGACTGAGGAGAGAGGATTTAGTGAAGTGTATGCCGTGGTGTAGGGTACCCTGAAGAAACCGTAGGAGTCGCTTAAGGGCTAACCAGTGGGTTGAGGTGGGTGAGTGAGAAATTGAGCAAGTTTATTAACTGGAAAGGCTATGTCGGGTCTCGTGAGCGAAAGGTATTGAAGGCTGCCCACGATTGCACGGTAGTCGGTCTCATTTTCAATGGGTTTAGAGACTTCTTTAATAAGTGGAGGGTGAGGTTACATAGGTGTCGAGGCAGGCTTACAGTCTTGCATTTTGAATTTGTGTAATAGGACAGACAAATACTTTGTTTGGTTAAGATGTAAGCCATTCTTTGTGGGTGTCACTTCAATTCCTAGAAAGTAGGATAAGGGTCCTAGGTCTTTAAGTGAGAATTTTGCTAAAATTTTTATGATGAATGAGTGAATATGAGTCGTACTTGTTCCCGTGACGATGTATCGTCGACGTAAACAAGGACAAAGAGCCGTGTAGAAGGGGTGTTATAAATAAATAAAGACGGATCCGAGAGTGAGTTTGTGAAACCTGTGTTAATGAGATATGACTTGAGTTCGGTGTACCACGCCCTCGGAGCCTGTTTTAGGCCATAAATGGCTTTGTTTAATTGGCAAACATGATTGGGTTTTTCGGTGTTGACAAAACCAGGAGGTTGAATCATGAATACAGTGTCGGTTAAATTTCCTTGTAGAAACGCATTATTTATATCAATTTGATGCAAGTGCCAGCCATGAGTAACAGCAAGTGTAAGAATGAGTCGAATTGTTGTGGGTTTTATAACGAGGCTAAAAGTCTCGGAATAGTCTATAACGGGACGTTGGTGGAACCCTTTGGCAACTAAGCGGGCTTTGTGTTGCTTGAGACTACCATTGGGATTATATTTGATCCGATAGACCCATTTGCATCCAACAATGTTTGGAGCTTGGTTACGGGGTACTAGCGTCCAGGTGTGGTTGCGAAGAAGGGCATCATGTTCGTCTACCATTGCGGCTATCCATCGAGGGTCCATGAGAGCTTGTTTCGTGGTGGTAGAAGTCACATGAGGGCTAGGTAAGGTGGCAGCTTTTGCATATTTAGGGTTGGGTCTAATTATATTATTGGAGAGACGGGTAATGACACGGGTAGGGAGAGGCGCTGGAGGAGGTGGAGTAGGAATAGGGCTGGTAGGGGGGTGTGAGCAGGGGAAGTCAGGGACGTAGCAGGTGGATCTGGTGAAGCAGAGGACGTGGCAGGGGGTCTAGTGGAGGTGAGGCAGCGGAGGTAGTGGTGGTTATGGCAGCGGAAGGGTTGTGGCGGGTACGTGGGGAGGTAGGAGTGGTGGAGGGTGACGGGTTGGAAGTGGTGGACGAGGAAGGTGGTGGTGGAAGTATAGGAAGGGTTAGGGTACACCATTGGTCAGGGGAGATGGACTTTGTGACATTCTGTTTTACAAGAGCAGGATAAGGAAATTTGGATTCAACGAATCGAACATGTCGAGAGGTGTATTGTTTATGAGTGGAAGGATCAAGACAGAAATATGCACTTTGAGTATTGGAGTACCCAACAAAGACACACGGGGTGGACTTGGGGTCGAGCTTGTGGGTGGTGTAGGGCCGAAGCCATGGGTAGCAAAGATAGTCGAAAGAATGGAGTTTTTGATAATTTGGTTGTTTTTGAAATAAAAGATTGTAGGGGGTGTTATTTTTTATGATGACGGATGAGAGCCTATTGATGAGGTAAGTAGATGTGGAGAAGGCGTATGGCCAAAACTTAGTGGGTAGTCGAGCATGGGTTAGAAGAGCGAGCCCAGTTTGGACAATGTGTCGATGGCGCCATTCTGCGAATCCATTATGCTCGGGTGTGTGAGGAGGGAAGGTAAGGTGTGTGACACCATCGTCAAGGAGCAAGGGGTTTAATTTTATGTATTCTCCGCCATTATCCGAGTAGAATTGACGAATAGGTTTATTAAAGAATTTTTCTATTATAGGTTTGAATCGATTGAATGTTATTAAGGTGTCAGATTTTTTCTTTAGTGGGTAAAGCCATATGTAGTGTGTAAAATGGTCAACAAAGATAATATAATATTTATAAGAGTCATGAGACGGTATTGGTGCGGTCCAAACATCCGAAAAAATGAGGTCAGGGGGAGCACATGAAATTAGAGTGGATTCGGAAAATGGAAGTTTGTGGGTTTTATGAACTAAGCAAGCATTACAATACGAAAACTGGGAAATGCGAAAATTAAAATTGGAATTTAATAATTTTAGAGTAGCAATGGAGGGGTGTCCTAGACGATGATGCCACAAAGTGCTAGAGGAGGTGACGGCTGCGTGTGCTTGTGGTGTTGGTGTAGGAGGGCTCCATTGGTACGAGCCATCTACAAACTGGCTTTGAAGAAGAATAGCTCCGGTTTTAAGGCCCTTAAAACAGAATGAAGAGTGTGAAAAACAAGCAAGAGCATGGTTATCTTTGCAAAATTGAGAGACGGAAAGTAAAGGACGAGATATGATGGGGACAACAAGAACATTATTAAAATGTAGAGAATGGGAGTGAGTCGAGATAGAGAATGAACCGTGGTGGGTGATAGGAAGGGTTGAACCGTCACCGATTACTAGGTCATCTAGAGCGTCATACGCGGAGTGGAGAGCAAGTGCATCAAGATCATTTGTGATATGGTGGGAACCCCACTATCGATAAGATATGAGACCGAAGGGTGGCTTGATGTGGTGGCTGTGTGGGCGTATGGTTGGGCCTGTTTGGACGGTGGTGGGGGGGAAGATGATATTAGGGTAGGTGCGTTTGAAGTCAGGACAGTCACGAATGACATGACCTACGGACCTGCAAAATTGACATCGCCCTTTAAATTGTTTTGGGTGGGAGTCAGGGGTGTTGGAGCCACGGGGTGAGAGTTGCGTTTGGGTTTGGGTAGGGTATTGGGCACGGGCCTGGTGGTAGTTGGGGGACTGGTTATAGTGACGGTTGTGGGGCTGGCCATAGGTGCGAGTTGCAACATGGGCCGATGGAGCAAAAGGTGCTAGCAGGAGGTTGATTCTTGACTGTGAGTTCGTGTTGTATCAATTTCTCATGAAATGCTTCGAAGGAAATTGGTACATAACGAGCTCAAACTGAGTCAATAACGGGTTTGTATAGCATGGGATCAAGACCACTGTTTATTTGAGAGGTAATGTCCTCGGTGTCCATTGGTTTTCCGAGTTGGGCTAGTTGGGTAGTACATGCTTTAATGGCAAGCATGTACTCGGATATGGTTTTATCGCCTAAGGTGATGGTACGGAGACGGTCCTTAACTTGGAGGATATGGCCACGCGAGGGGTTGGCATAGGTGGTGGCGAGGGTACTCCATGCTTCATAGAAGGTGTTAGCGTCGAGAAGAATGGAGGAGACCGACTTATCAACGGTGCCAGCGATGGCACCGAGGATGAGTTGATCTTTTCAAAACCATGTGTTGTAGGCGAGGTTGGGAAGTGGGTCAGGATTGGGCTTGGCCTCGGTGGGTGTTGAAGTTACGGTTTTGGGTGGTGGTTTCGTGGTCCCATCAAGGTGGGAGAAGAGACCATATCCTTGAAGGAGAAGAGTGATTTGGTAGCTCCAGGAGCGGTAAGTATTAGCGGTGAGTTTGGTACAATTTGGGAACGAGATAGAGAGGAGTGGTTTGGTTGGTTCATCAAGGTTTGGGATGAGATTGTTGTTGGATGCCATGGGTTTGTCGAAGAAGATGATGGTAGTCGGAAGCAAGATCGGTATAGGATCGATGTGAACACTGATACCATATAAGATTAGAGTTTTAATGTGTTTATTGTATGTTATCAAAAGTGAGAATTACATGGTATTTATAAATGTACAAAGGTAGCTAACTATGACTAGAATTGTAGGCTATTAACAAGGAGTAAGACTAGCAGCTATTTGACAAACTGAATAACAAAACTCTACAGTTTAGCAACTATAGTGCACGTGTGAGAATAAGCTCCACCAATCAAGGACTTGGTTGTGATATCTTTGATAACTTAATCATTATGGACCACTGGTTAGGCAATCAACCCTTTATTTTTTCCAATAATTATGGACCACTAATTAGGTCATCAACATTCGACACCATTGTGTTACGACCACAAAACTCTAAAAGTATACTCAAAATCGTCAAAAGTTATCCCTTGACTGCTAAGACGTTGTACAATTGTGAAAATTTCTACTCAAATGAGTAATTACCCACCAAGATTACGTGATTAACCTTTCAATTATCTCACTAACCATAGTTACCACAAATTAGTTAAATATGTATTAGTTTTTAAGAGAGATTAGGCCATTCCATTAATCATAAATTCACAAGTGAAATCACATTTGTTATAATCAACTTAACCTAACAGATGTATTGAGTCTTTCCTCCTTAAGTTTAATAATCGAAGTTTCTACACTTTTTCCACAAGAATTGAAGTCACGTTGATATACTCATGTAGCAGTGAAATGGTGATACAAATAACCTTGATTTTCACGACTCAACCCTCTCAAATTAATTACACAGCAGTCGCACATCGAAAAAAAAAACAGAAAGAAATTAAATCAAAACCATACTCAAGTGAGAACTATTGTCAACGTTCTTCCTTAAATCGATTAGGATTTTATTAGGGAAAATATTTTTAAGCGCGAATGTGGCAATTTGCCCCCCTATGTTTGCTCAATGGTGAATTTAGGCCCCATAAGTACGAGTTAGGTAGCACGGACACACCTCTTAACCAGTAGTCCCGTGTCCGACACGACACTCGTGGGACACACGCCTACACGTGTTGGACGCGTGTTTAACTTTCAACATTTATTTGGGCGCGTGTGCGAAGCGTACATGTCCATGATATTTGGGCACGTGTCCAACGTGTGTCCATGGTATTTGGGCACATTTTAGATGCACTTTTAAAGAGAATCAAGTTGAATTTAAGAGAATAGTGTGCGTTGTTTTATGGTGCGGGATATGAGTTGAATTGGGTATGCATGATGTTTTTTAGACAAGGGCCAAGCTCTCAAAGAGATTGATATGAAGATGTCTTTGGGTGAGAAATGAAAATGAGTTATATTTAGGTCAAGTTTTACCTTCACTTATTTAAATTTAATATTAAATGCGTTTTCAAAAAAAAAAAAAACGTACGTTTATAACTATAAAAAGAAATATTTTATTAAATTTAAAGAACGTGTCTCGTGTCCTAACTTTAATGAGATACCATGTCGTGTCCGTGTCCGTTTTGGTGCTACCTAGAATACCAGTTGTAGCAATCAAGCCCCTTAAGTTCGACAAAAAGTGAAATTCAATCCTGATTTTTTATTTTTCACTTAAATATCAACAAAAATACATTATATATGTATATTATATAACTAATAACATATAAAATTGCTAATCTCAACTTTATTACTTTATATATTAAATTAATTATTAATCTACATAAATAATTTTACTTGCCATCTATATTAAACAAAAAAAATAAGATAAAATTTGTTTAAAATTATCTGAAAAAACTCGCCATTAAAATTATATATTGTATAAAAGTTGTGAGGTTATAAATATTAATTTTATACTTGACTAATAGAATTATAAAATGAATTTTTATGGACTACTTATATACTTTCAATTAAAGTTACGGGGTTTGATTGTTACAAACAAAACTTAAGAAGCCTTTTTTCATCATTGAGTAAACCTTAGAGAGCTTGCCACTTCCGCGCTTTTCTAAGTGGAGCGGCTTATTATGGATTTACATTCTTAGTCTAAATCACATTCCCCAAACCCCATTATCTAAACCATTCTACAACATATTCTGTGTATCTCGAAAACCTTACTTTAACCTTTTTTTTATGAACTCCACATATACGAGCCTTTTTTGCATAATTGTGAGATACTCCGTAGTTATTAATAATACATGTAAACATCTTAAGATAGTAAGATGTACATTTTTCACTAATAAATTTCACTTCATTTATTATTATAACCCGTGTATCAAAAACAAATTGAAAATATTTTATCTTAATTATATAAATGCTTTTAATTATAATATTCGGCCAAAAAAATAACTTAAAAACGAGGCCTGTGGGTGGAAAACAGTTGGTCTTATTGAAGATGAGGTATATCCGTTATTAATAAAAGGGTTGGATTCCCTCTTACAAGCAAATAAGTGAGAATTAAATAAATTCGCACTTATACTCTTACTATTGTGAAAAGGGATTCGACCCGCCTTTATTGAAGACAGATATGTGACGTCTTCGATCAGAATTTGTGGGAAAACAATTCGGTGAAATACAAAACCCTCAAATTCCTCCCCAATTTCCACTTACCTCACTGCCGCTCTAACCCCTTTTGTCTCTTCTCTCCTCTTCGGTAAACTTTCTTGGCTCTTCTCACTCTTCAAATTTACTCGTAAATCACTAATTAACCCTTCAAATTAACACAATCTCTCAATTATTTACCTTGATTAAACTTTTTTCAGGTACCAAACTTAACTTCATCAATGTCGACAACAGCATGGAGAGCTTTAGGGAAATGCAGGGTACTCATGAACGCCGCCAAAGCCACCGCCACCAAACCCGCCGCAAAACCCGCCGCTGCTGCAACACCCGGCGCTGTAACACCTCCGGCGCAATTAAAAGGGATACTAAAGCCGATGCCGGTTTCGCCGATTTTCAAAGATTTTATTGGTGGTGCTCCTGAAATTTCTAGAGCTCATGCTACTAAGAAAATTTGGGAGTATATCAAGCTCCACAAACTACAGGTATATCTCTCTTTTACTTTTTATTTTGTTAAACATGTTCTTTACTAACTAATTTGTATTGCGCTAATGTTTTCATGTTTTGATTGAATTCAAAGACCTAATTTTGTTATTATTTGTTTAATTAGGGATTTAAGGCTGTGTTTTACTCTGATTTTTGCTTTGTGGGTTTTGGATATTTCTGGGTTTAGGGTTTTTTGCTAGTAGTTGTTTTGATTGAATTTAAAGACCTATTTATTGAATGAGGGTTTAGGGTTTTTTTGGTAGTAGTTGTTGTTAATGTTAGGAGCAATGTTATTCGATCTGTAGCGTATGAGATTGGTGCTTTCAAATGAAATGACATGTTCGTTTCCATTTATCTATTCTGGGTGTTTTTTTAATGCGAAATGATTTATGGTTTTACCCATTGTTTGGTTTGCGAGGGGTTGGAGGGCAGGGTCGGCATG
Source organism: Heliosperma pusillum (assembly GCA_022085475.1). Taxonomy (NCBI): domain Eukaryota; kingdom Viridiplantae; phylum Streptophyta; class Magnoliopsida; order Caryophyllales; family Caryophyllaceae; genus Heliosperma; species Heliosperma pusillum. Next base: position 17,748 of record JAIUZE010015209.1, on the reverse strand, counting down.
CGATTTCACTTGTTTGGGTAGTAAATAGGTTTGGATAGAAATAGAGCGATCATTTTGTCCTCGTACGAGGCAAGTTTTGATCTTTCCCATGTTAGGGTAGTTTGATAGGATAGTACACTTGGTTGTCATTTATTTATTCGTGGTGGTTTGAGTGATGAGAAAGGGTTTATGTTTTTACCCCTTGTTTGGAATGAAAGGAAGCGGAGGGTGGGGTCAGCATGTGATTTTGCTTGTTTGGGAAGAAAATAGGGTTGGACAGAAATGGAGGGATTTTTTTTTCCTTGAAAGAGGCAAATTAAAATCTTTCCTGTGCGAGGGTAGGTTGATAGAAAAGCACACTTGTTTTTCATTCTCCGTTCCGGCTTCTGCCCCCTTAATTCCATGTTATTCCCAACATCCTATCGAAACAATGCCTTAGTAATGTATAGGATTTTGGTGTTTTTTGTGCTCAGTTACTATAAATGCACGTACAATCTGTGTTACTCCGACATTTCACTTAGCTGCCGTGTCGCTTGTTCGACACGATACCGACACTTCGACCCTTCACTTTAGACCAAACAAATTGAAATATTCACACATATTAGCCATATCCAACACTTGACATGTCAGACCCAAGATCCGTGTCAAAGAGTCGGGTAACACAGCGCACAATGGTGCCGTAATATGTATGGCATTAGTGCTTGATTCGTTATGATGCATTTAGTTTCCCAGTTTCCCGCACATGCTGATAAGGCTATGCGGTCTCATGGGCGGCGAAGGCTGATGCAGTGTCAAAATGGTTATGTTTTAACTATTAAGAAAGTGGTTTCTAGTGGATGGTTTTTATTTTGTCAATTATGAATGTAAGTGGAAAGTTGCATGCCGCTTCTACCCGTCTCCCAATAAAGTATAAAAATTTTAAATACATTCTACAATCATGGTAAGTCGGTGGAATATCAATATATCGTGACAAAGGTGTGGGTCATTTACTCGTTGCTTAGATTTAAAAAAGGTACCTCCAGAGCACTTAGTTCAAAAGCTCACCATGGCACTAGCCGAGACTCACGGGTATGTCCTAACTGCTCCTTGCAGATAAGGCACCACTAGACGGAGCAACATTATTTCTGCATTGTTCATACTTCCTCCCATCCAAACTAAAGGTTACACTTACCTTATTTGGACCATCCAAACCAAACTACCCATTCCTTTTTGGGTAACAAATAAGACCAACTACTCCTCATTTACCCTATATATTTACACAATATGCCATTACCCCACCCACTCAACTAACATTAAATAATCAAGTGGTCCTACTTCCATTCCAATACTACCCTTACTTTTTCAATTTTTTCTTAAAACTTGTGCTCCCTCCCATGTAACCTTTGGTTTGGATGGGAGGGAGTATTATTTTTTACATCTAGTTCTATATCATACATTCTTTTGACCATATTGTCCCTATTTTTTTTAGGGTTATTTAATGGGAATAATCCATCCTATGCTCCTTCTTCTTATTTTAATCCATCATATATTTTAACTCATATTAATCTGAACAATACACTCATTTATCTTTCATTAAACCAGGTAACCGACTACTTGTTTGGCAGGTCAAACTTAAAAAAAAAAGAAAAAAAAGAAAAAGAAAATCCATAATAACTGCTTCTTCCCTTCTTCCTCTTCATTCTTATCATTAATCACAAAAACACAAATAACCCCTTATACACACCGCCTATTCACCCTGCCATGCCACCGCCAAATCTCCACACCCGACCCCACCACCATCATCACTATCTGATTCCACCACTTTCACCTACGACCACCCACCTTTTCCCACTAACCACTAACCACTAACCACTAAGCTCCTACGACTGACTCGCCACAACCCAGATTATATCGACATGCTAAACGCTAAATTTATAATATATCAAACACATCAACCTGAGTTATTATTATTGTCCGATGAGACAATCACCGCGTATTCGGAAGGAACCAAAGCTGATTAACTGGGTGATTCGGAATGTTGGGTCGGGATTGCAGAGGAGAGAGAGAGACGGTGAATGGTGAATGTCGATTGGGGGTTTTGGGAAGAAAAAGATGGATGATGTTTAATTTGGGTGATTTTTGTATGTTGTGCAATTAAGTTATTTGATTAATTGGTTTGTTAATTAGTTGGTGAAATTTGGGTTTGGATTGAATGATTGGGGATTTCTGGGTTTTGTTTTTAATTTGGGGAAAAAGATGAAGATGTATAAATGATGAACTGTGTGAGTTCTGGTAAGATGAACCCCAAAAAAACATAGGGTCCACAACTTATGACCTGATACTTTACCTGTTACAACAGGTGAAAATTAGACTAAGTTTAGTGAAAGATAAATGTGTACATAGTTCAGATTAATATGGGTTAAACTATAGGATGTGTTAAAATGAGAAGGAGAGACATACGATAGATTATTCCTATTAAATAACCCTTTTTTTTACTCCTTTATGTATTAGTCCTCTTTAAAGTTCCATCAATGGTTGTGCACAAAGTTTACTTTCAAACACAAATTTGTTTGTAAAAAATAAAGCGCCTCATATCTATGAGGCTTGCTACTCGTTGCCTGTGTCTGTCACCTTCGAATACTATGATGTCTCGCTGTTACCATAATCCGGAGTGAGAGGTTATTAAACTTTATAGAGAAAATACATGAGCATGTTTATCATTGATTGCCTTGGTTTCTGAATAATCTGATGTCCAAAAAGTCTACACTAATTGTGATTTCTTTGTTGATTTAAGTTCGTGACCTAGAATAATCAATAGGGTTTAGCCATTGTGTTTCTGACTCTTTGTATGTGCTTGTTTGGTTTTTTACTGGCTACAAGAGTGGGTATCCTATTTGTACTTGGCAGTTGTCAGTGGGCAACTTGGTATGCAAAAAAATAATTATACTCTGTGCAATGTTGGGTTATAGATTGTTTTTTTCTCATACACGGTGAAAATACCATCAGCTATTTGATTTCTTGCGTATTTTACCTGAAATCAGTTTTTATTTGTATAATTGTGCCTCTATCTTGTGCCTTGCGCATCATCACGTTTTAAATGTAACATAGGTACCTTCTTAATGTCCACAGCTGTTGTCTAAAACATTTACATCATTTTGGCCTATACTTAAGTTTCCATGTGTACATTTCTTTGTTGGATTTCCGAACTGTACATTCTACTTTGCTCTACTAGCTGGGGTGTCGTCTTAGAGGCTGCGTCATTGATTATATGACGTCTTTTTTAGAATTTGTTCTTTAGAATGTAATACTTAGTATACTAATATGCCTGGTTTTTGGCCCAATTTCCTGAACACTACTAGCTCATGGTGCTAATTTTTTTTGACAGAATCCCAGCAACAGGAGAGAAATAATATGTGACCAGAAACTGAAGACATTGTTCAACGGGAAGGAGACGGTTGGCATCATGGAGGTTGCCGGTTTACTGTCCCAGCACTTTGTAAAAACTCGTTGATAGAGTCATGACTAGTCTAGCTGTCCTTATCTAGTACTTTTTCTTTCCTTTCGGATAATTCAGGGTTAATATTGGAAGTTGGAACCACTTGAAGTAAGCTTTTATGCATGGGTGTAGTTTGGTTGATATTCTGAAATATGTAGCTGAATATTTTCACATTTCTGAAGACTGGACGACTCCTATGAAGCTTAGTAGTTTGGAACTTGATTTTCCTACTGATCTGTGCTGTGTTTTGACTTTCGAGCTTCATGTAATCGACATCCTGTGGCCAATGAAAATATTAAGTCGATTTTGGTGTTGCATGTTAGTAAATACTGAAATTGCAAGATCCTGGAGAGGTGCATAAATTTTCATTTACTCCTGTAAAACCCAACCAAAAAAACCCTACGTTTTAAATCTTTTCAGCAAGTCTTGTGCTTTTAGATAAGGAGCATCAGAAGTCGTACCTGGTGTCATACTCGTTTATAGCATCATTATTTGTCCCTGGTGTCGTTCTCAATTGCTCCATTTCCGTTGAAACATGAGAAACAGTAGTAGTAGTAGTAGTAGTAGTAGTAGTAGTAGGGTAATATTTTAAGCACAGTAGAAAGCAATAAAAGTGCCTAGTTAATTCAATATAGGAAAACAAGAAAAATCTTATAAACCTCAATTTAACATGAATACGACTCAGGCTACTGTTTTTGTTGCCTCGAGCGATTCGAGTTCATTAGAGAATCGTCACCTGGGAGTTTTGTAAGTTTTTAAGTGACTTCTTATGCTTGTGTGAGATGGAATTCAGTAGATATTTTACTTTCCCCATTTTTGCAACCAAACAAGCATCAATAGTAGTTAGACACTCAGTCATATAAGAACCGATCCGAATGACTATGACCGAATAACTCAAACTCTCGCCCAAATAGATGATCAAATTTGACCCACGATTGACTCTATTCGGATCAACATGAATTTTACCATTGCATACTAATTTATCTTTATCAAAATTATCTCAAAATAACTTGACCCGAGCCAACTTAAACCAAACAGATACCATTGACCCGTTTACCAATTCTAAACTCGGCTTTCGTTGGCTGTGATTAGGGAGAGGTTTGGGTAACCTACCCAATAATGTGACCAAATAAATAATAGGGACCCACTATAAACTGTCCCACTTCCCTCCACTCAAAATTTCCAATTTATTTTTCTTCCTTTTCGTCATAAAACTCACACACTTCGATGCACACTAACTTCCCTCCTTTTCACATCTCTCTACTCTCTACTCTCTACTCTCTACTACCAACTAATCATTTAATTAGTAACCAAGAACCCTAATTTCTAAACTTCAAATCTCCCACTGATTTAACACCATTCTCTCAACTGATTTTATCTCTAATACCCTTTTCAATTCATCCATTTCCTTTGCTAATTACCTAACTTCACCTTAACTTTCGCACAATTACCCGCCAAAAATAACCACTTTATCTTTGTTCTTAACTCTCTCTAAATGACCTAGATTCTGGATTTACTGACTATTTCAAGGTATGCCCAGATGTTTTTTTGTGAATTAATGAGTGCCCAATTTGTTAGTTTGTTGATTTTTTATATTCTTGTGTAATATTGTAGTAAATGCATATTTTTGGAAAGAACTTGCTTTTTGCTGTTAGTTGTTATGAAACAGTACTGATTAAGTGTGTGATTGATTGAATGAGTAATGTATCGTAGTATAATAGAATGGATTTGAGTTAATAAAGTAGGAAAAATTTGTTGTATTGATTAGATTGTTTGTTGTTTGAGTGAGAGCTGGGGAAGTGAGATTATGGAGACCCCAGGTTCGACTCCGGCTTCGGACGGGGTTATTCCTAAGAGATCATTGAGGAGGAAAGTTAGTTTGAAAAACTATGATGAGAAGTTGATGGATGAATTTATAGAAAGGCATTTGGGTGGGCCTTTGAAGAAAAAACATAGGACTATGGAAGCAATAGAGAAGGAAACTGAGATCGAGGCAATGATTGCCATGTCGCTTGGTTTTCCCATTGACGCTTTGCTTGATGAAGAAATTAGGGCGGGCGTTGTAAGTGAGTTAGGTGGGAAAGAACAGAATGACTACATTGTTGTAAGGAATCATATCCTTTCTAGGTGGAGGGCTAACGTTGGGGCGTGGCTGGCCAAGGCGCAAATAAGGGAAACCGTGTGTAGTGACGTTGAACATTTGATGTCTGCTGCTTATGACTTTCTTTTGTATAATGGGTTTATCAATTTTGGGGTTTCATTGCCATTTAGTTCTCAAATTCCTGAGGAGGCATCCGAAGGGTCTGTTGTTATAATTGGTGCGGGACTTGCAGGTCTTGCTGCGGCTAGGCAGCTATTATCCTTTGGTTTCAAAGTTATTGTTCTTGAAGGAAGAAGTCGTCCTGGGGGTAGAGTGTATACTCAGAAAATGGGTACTAATGGGAAGTATGCTGCAGTTGAACTTGGTGGAAGTGTCATTACTGGCATTCATGCTAATCCTTTAGGTGTTCTGGCTAGGCAACTGTCAATACCGTTACATAAAGTTAGAGATAAATGTCCATTGTACAAACCAGATGGGACAGAAATTGATAAAGACGTAGACACCCGAGTTGAGTTTACTTTTAATCGTTTGTTAGATAAAGTAACTGAGTTGAGGAAAATTATGGGTGGATTTGCAAATGATATTTCTTTAGGTTCTATATTGGATAAACTTCGGGAGCTTTATTCTGTAGCCAAAAGTAAGGAGGAGCGTGAACTTCTTGATTGGCATTTTGCAAACTTGGAATATGCAAATGCCGGGTGTTTGTCGGAGCTCTCCGGTGCCTATTGGGATCAGGATGATCCGTATGAGATGGGTGGTGACCATTGCTTCCTTGCTGGTGGAAATTGGAGGTTGATTAGAGCATTGTGCGACGGAGTTCCTATATTGTATGAGAAGACTGTTCACACTATAAGGTATGGCATTGATGGTGTTGAAGTGATAGCTGGAGACCAGATATTTCAATCTGATATTGTCCTGTGCACTGCACCTCTTGGTGTGTTGAAGCGAAAGACTATCACCTTCGAACCTGAATTGCCGAAAAGAAAGCTTGATGCCATCGACAGGCTGGGCTTTGGTTTACTTAATAAAGTTGCTATGGTCTTTCCTTCTGTTTTTTGGGGGGAAGATCTCGACACTTTTGGTCGTCTGAGCAACCATAGCCATGAGCGAGGGGAGTTTTTTCTTTTCTATGGCTACCACACTGTTTCAGGTGGTGCAGTACTTGTAGCTTTAGTAGCTGGAGAAGCCAACCAGGATTTTGAGCAAACAGACCCATCGGTTCTGTTGCATCGAGTCTTAAACGTGCTCAGAGGTAAATTGTTACTCTCCTGTTTGTGATTATACAAGTTTTGTTTTTTCAAAGCAGTGGTTTGATTTTCAATATAACCAAAATGTATTTTTTGAGAAAAACATTGCACCTTGTATTATTGTTTTTGTACAACAAAAATGCTTCATAAGCGTATACAGCACATTTCGTTAAATTTATTCAAATATTGTGAGAGGCTGAAATTTAAGTGAGTGTCCTGACATCTGAGAACGACTTATTAGATTAAAAAATACAGAGGGATTACAAAGTATGATTTTTAGCCTTGAGACACCTGACATGATACCCTTTTTCTTTTTTCTGTTCTTCCTACATATGCTTTGGTTACTGTCTGATTAAGTCTGTTATTTTTTGGTCTTTTGTAGGTATATATAATCCTAAAGGTGTTGATGTACCTAATCCCATACAGACAGTGTGTACAAGGTGGGGTAGTGATCCCCTTTCGTATGGTTCATATTCTCATGTTCGCGTAGGATCAACTGGATTCGATTATGATATCCTGGCTGAAAATGTGGGGAACCGGTTGTTTTTTGCTGGGGAGGCGACAACCAGAAAATATCCAGCCACGATGCACGGTGCTTTTTTGAGTGGCTTACGAGAAGCCGGTCACATTTATCGAACAACCAGGACTCAACAGCATAATGGAAAGAAATTTGGTCAAAAGGCTCCTGGACCAGTCTTTGATACTCTGGTTGATCTTTTTAGAAGGCCTGACCTAGTACTTGGAAAGTTCATATTTGTACTCGATCCTTTTACAGAAGATCGAAAATCACTAGGGCTTTTAAGAGTTTCCTTTGAAGACCGAAGCAGTGAACTATGTAGTGGATGCAGTAGTTTGGTTGACCGGGGGGTAAAATGTCCTGAGCACAGTTGCCTGCCTCTGCAGCTATATGGAATTGTATCTCGTGAAATGGTTGAACAGCTTCAACAAGTAAATGGAAGCGACCGAGATAGAATGTTTTTTTTGTTTAAGAATCTTGGTGTGAAACTCATGGGATCAAGTGCTTTGGGTGCATTGGGAAACTCTGTGATTACTGGCCTATCTATTGCCAGAAGAGGTAGAGGACGACAACGTTTGGGAGCAGGAGCTCAATGATCATTCGAATAATCTAGTATCTTCTGACATTGCTAGGTTCTCATGTTTCTAGATCATGTATTATACATGAAGCAGCAGTTGATTTTTTTTGTTATGTGCTGTTTCGGACAAGTTCAGGCATATGTTTAGCTGACAAGATTGTTAGCCCTTGAAGAAATCGTTGCATGTGATTCGGATAGCTGGAAACGAAGGTGGCATCGCATAGGTTAGTGTTAGAATGGTAGCTATAGCCGCTTAGCTGTAGAGAGAGTGAGGAAGTACTGCATGGTTGTGGTAGTGGTATAAACTGATTCTGACTCTACATTCTCAGTTTTTGCTGTATTCAGGCTGTTGGCCAGCAAATGTAAAGTTTTTGTACACTAGAAATTCTTTCTGAAACAGATAAATACTTGTGGTATTGCCACAAGCAATTGTATGTTTGTCACAAGCTTCTGAAATGTTAATGCTACATTGCTACTACTTACTGAGATTACCATTGCAATTTCTCATTCGAAATGAGCATCACAAATCATGAGAATGACCTACATGAGAATAAAAAATGGGGTAGTTAGTTTTTGAGGTGTGTTACTCCGACTCTCCGACACGGTGTCGTGTCTAGCACGTGTTAGAGTGTCGGACACAACTGTTTTGGGTGAATTTGCCTATTTTGTAGTCTAAATTGGATTGTCGAAGTGTCGTGTCGTGTCGGACATTGTCACGTGTCTGACACGCGACACATCATTTAAGTGAAGTGTCGGAGTTATATAGTTTTCGAGTTGGTATTTAAATGAGTGTATTGTTAAATCACTACATGGGTTGGTCTCAAATAGTAATATAGTATTAGCATGAGACTGTCATTACATAGACTATTGATTGAGCATATCCTAAAAGTCTAAAAGGAAATCTCACAACTTAATAAGACACCCAGAAACATACCTGATTTGTAAAACTATAAGTTAAGGAATGAAATTTTATTCATGTTCAGTAGTTTGAGTTATTTATAAATAAATAGTAACTCTCCTATGCGACGGTCTCATTCTCCACTTTTTTGCAAAATGTGACCACTTTTTGTTAAATAGTGACTACCTTGATAATAAATGTCATTTTCACGTCATAAAAGATGGTTACTGTTTATTAATAAATGGTCACTATTTATAAAAAAATGGTTACACTTAACTGGTCGCATATGCGACGGTCTTAAATGAGAATTTGTGATAAAACTATATTTCATCAATTGGATTAGTTATTTAAACTTACTTTTTACAGTATATGTCTTGAACACTACTTTTTTTTGGTTTAATTGATGAGAATAATCCAATCTATTACTGGTCTTCTCAAAGTAATCCAAACTATTCATTATTCGATAAAAATCCAATCTATACCAACATTTAACTTGAAATGCTTTATTCCTCTTAATCACTTGTTGTCACCGGTAACTTGAAATGCTCTATTAAAATAAGTAACTCTCAATTTTTAGTGTAGTTACTTTTTTATATCGACATACAAAAATATTTTTAATATACTATAAAAACGTTTCCTTGAACTATTTCACACCGTCCTTAAACATATTGTCAAACAAAAATGCCTCGTGAGTTTCACGGGTAAGTGAACTAGTTTTGTATTGAAAATGGTAGAAGTTTCCTTGGGATTGAAATAGAGCTGATCAAATGGCCCAAGCCCATCGGCCCGACCCCACCTAGCCCGCATTTTTGAAGGACTTGGGCCTTTTAATTTGGCCCCAAAAAGCCATTGTCCGGCCCAAAAAAGCCTAAAGTATTTTTGGGCCGGGTTTGGGCCAATTCTTTGGCCTGACCCGACCCAAATTAATTAATAAAAGAATTTTTGTTCATACAAAGTTTGTTTAATTAGCGTTAAAGTTATAAATAACTCTTTACAAACTCATGTATATATTTATTGAGATTTAAAAATGATATTTACATAGCATATATCATATCTACTAGACTTGATTAAGCATTATAGCGTGCTCATTGTTGTCTTTGTTATATTTTTCGAGACGAATTCATATGCACTTCATCATATTTTGTACGATTTTATAAAATGGCCATTTTTATTATCTCGGCCTGATCCAAGCCCGCATGTGCCCAGCCCATGATTACCTCCACATTGAATAAAATATGGTTTTGGGAGGTTGGAGGAAAATTATATGAGTCGATGATAGGTAGAATAGTACAATTAGCCAATTAGGTGATAAAGCCTTGTTTATCTTTTGTCAAATTTGTGAACTACTAGCTCTCCCATTCTTGTTAGATGTGTGTTAAGTAGTTACTAATGTTTTGTCGGGTTTTCTAACATTTGCATGTTAATAATCTTTAAATGGAAAGTTTAACAATAAATATCATGAAAAATTAAAATGGTTGAGCACTTTTTCAAATTCCAATGCCATATTTATTGCTAAACTTTTCTTTTAATTATTATTAGAGAAAAACCGATATTTTATTAACTTTCAAGCCATTGTCTTATTCTTTGTTCCAATTTTATAGATTGGTTGAAAATACGGCCTTTTTTTAGTGTATTTATTGAAGGTCTCAGTGTCTACATTATTGCTAAATCCGAATCTAAGTAGGAGTTGAGTCTTCAACCTGATAGATTTGAAAAGAAAGTAATCCAAAACGAAACTTGATGGCCCTTTTTTAGGTATTGTGATTTCAGTTTTATCGTTACAGATTTGAATATTTCACATTCGGTACGTAGGCAGAATCTAATGTGGTCACAAATCTCATGTTTTCTCATATATCCTACTTGAGGAAAATCTTTTAGCAACTGTCACTAACTGCATATTTGGTCGCCTTATATTTTGTTGTAGTGTTGAAACTTTTTCAGATGAAAGATTGTCATACTCTGTTGGTGCAAATTTAACAACGTATGTGAAGACAATAGAAGCAGGAGATGTATGTTCTAATTTCAAGACGGTTTAATTTCAAGAAGGGTTGTGAGTGTTTCAATCCTTTCGTCATGCATCAGTTCTACGTCATTGTCCTTGATAGCCTATTAAACTTCATTTCTAAGGGACAAATGTGTCTGAGTTGTCCTTTGGACCGAGTCTGAGTAACATATGTGTCTATTTCTGATTTGCTGGTGCTCTTTTGTCACTGAAGTAAGGCCGTTGAGTTGTTGGTATAGTGAAAGTTTATGGACATGTACAGAAAAGTTCTAGGTGCACCCGTGTTGCTGTGTATACCTGTAAATGTCAAACTGTTACCCCTTAATAGATTGTATTGTACCTTAGTGAGTGTATAACAGCAGCCCTCCTAGTTTCTGGTCATTGTTGTTGAGCAACAACTAGTACTCAATGTCATGGATGTTGGGAATGAATCTATTATGGCCAAATAAGTGTCGCTAAGGTTGCCTACAACGGACATGAATTAACTCGAAATCAAGCAAGGTTGAATAGTTTGTGCTCCAATATGTTAGTGGTGAGTCTAAATAAGGGCATGTTTATTAATATCTGTAGGTTTATTGTTTGGTAAGTAGGCCAATGTGGAAGCGCTTGAAAGTCTCAACTCTCGATAGAGCTAGCTGTGTTATCTTTGTAGCGAAGAATTCCATTTTCATTTGAACAATTTAACGTAAATGAATGTCTCACACTAGGTTGTATCCTTTTAAATTATAAACATTTTGACTAAATTGTCCTCTCGGGGAGGGGCCCATACTTCAGTCCATTCTGTGCTTGTGAACGGCTTGGTTAGATATTAGGAGCTGGGTTGCACGGACACGGCAACTTTCGAGCCCATACGTGTCGGACACGGACACGCGGAGGACACGGCTCAAGACGTTCTGGACACTCCAAAAACCGTGTCTTCGGTTTTCTTTTAATTCAATGCTGTGTTGGACACGGCCCAAGTTGCTTGGACACGGTCCGTTTTCCAGAGACACGCCTAATTAGACTTTACAAACCAAATCCCCCATCTCTTTCCACTTCTCAACTTCTCAAACCAGTGTTCTCTTACACCAACAACCTCCTCGCCGTCGTCCACCGCGCTGTCGACCTCTCCCTGTCACAGCCTCTCCCCGTCGTCACTAGGTTTTTGTGCCTTTCTTGATTGTGAGTTTTTCCTAATTTCTCAAATTAGGATTTTTGAGTTTCAATTTCTCTACTTTAATTGGTTCATAAATTAAAATGTTGTTATTAAATTAAGGTGGTTTTGTTGAGTAATTGAAGATTTGAAGTATTGATTTGATCAAAGTGTTGTTTTAAAGTAGGATTTTCGAGTATTATTTATCAGTAGGATTTATGGGGTGTGGTCCTTTTATCAGTAGGATTGATAAATTAAAGTGTTGTTTGACTTGTGATGTCTCATAAATAAAAATGGTGGTCTTGCTGTAACCTTAGTGTATTTCCAGCATTTGTGTAATGGTTGTAAGTTTATTAGTGTACTTATTTTTTTGACGCAACATTAATTTAGTTTAGGTGTAACACAAATTCTCATTGAAGATGGTGTATATTCGTTTTCAATGAAGACGAGTCAAATTCCCTCTCACAAGGAGGCAAGTGGGAGAGCAAGTGAGATCAATTTGGTTCCCCAATTGTATTCCCACTTGTCTCCTTATGAGAGAGAACTTGACCTGTTTTCATCGAAGACGGATACACCCGTCTTCAATGAGACTTACCGTAGGTGTAAATGGGTACAGAAAGTCTCATTGAAGACGATCGACCCATCTTAAATTTAAGACGAGTCAAAGTCCCCTTACAAGTAGGGGGAAAGTGGGGGGCTTCATTTGCCACCTACTTGCACCCCAGTTGCCCTTTATGAAAGTGATTCAATGAGAATTTGTGAAATATGTAATGGTTCTAAACTTATTTTGCAACAATTGAATTTTTATAGGTTTGTAATTTGAAACTTTATAGTTTGTAGGACATGTTTAATTTTGGCGTATAAGACATTAACATTGGTTGTTTTTCTCATTTTACGACTTTGTGGCCTTTAAAATGACCAAATTTAGTTGTCCGTTATAATGGTCTTTAAATTCCCTTTAATTCAATATGTATATTGATTTTTTTGCCGTGTCCTAAAAAATTTGGAGTGCCGTATCCCGTGTCCGTGTCGTGTCCGTGTCCGTATCCGTGTCCGTTTTCGTGCAACCTAGATTAGGAGTATCCTGATACAAGTGCGTATCAAAGTGCATGACTCGGTAATTTTGTCCCGCTCGATACAAGGCGGTATGACTATGCAGATAAACAATGAACAGGAAAGATATTACAAGGAGGAAAGGATTGTCGTGGCGTGATGATGACCACTGCCCTAAAGTTGAATTTGCCCCTCTTGATACACACGAACTCTTAGCAACCAACCTCCACGGATACACGGCTTCCGAGTCTGAGGTGTACAACAAAGACTCAGATTGAGGACTACTTGCAAAACGTTGCCAAAGACCAGGTTATGAGGGAATTAATAGAGACGTTAGAGAGACAGAAAAGAGAGAAGAGAGAAGAGAGAAGAGAGAAGAGTTGTTGTATGTTTGATAGTGCATTAGGCAAGGGTTTATATAGGGGATATGAGAAGGATCCAGAAACTCATTAATGGTGCCTTTGAAAATTGTTTTTAGAAGACTGTAAAATCAGCTTGAGAAAAATAAAACAATCAGTGATGAAGACTGTGTAATCAGTCTTGGAAAATCGCAAAAAAGAGAGGAGAATAAGTGGCAGATACAACCTCCAAAAATAGGCCGTTGGCTCGCACCGCAGGTGCTCTACTTGCCCGAGCCCGGCGTGGCGTGGCGCGCTCGCGCGCCCGTGTGTAGCAATGGAGTCCTCCACTACTATTCATCTTGTAGTGTATCACACTTGGTCACTTATAAACCATAAAGACAAAGGTTATTGTTCCCATGTGGGAAACAAAAATCTTCTTTTTGAAGCAAAACTTCCAACAATCCCCTACATGATTAAAAAAGGGGTTTTTTAAAAGAACTGATCTATGACAACAGAACATAAGTCTTGAGATGACAATACCCTGTGGGTGTGAATTGTCACCCAGTGCATACAACCTACCTGCCACAGCCGTGATGATTGGCCTTTGGCCTTGAACCCTCCACGGTGTTTTGTGACGGTTAGCTGCGCACAAACCTCTATTCAAATTTGCGTTCGTCCTCGCGAAATGTCATAAGAGATTGCCTCCACATGCTTGGATTCTCGTGAACGCTCTAGAGGTCCTAAAGCCTAAAGACCTCATAGGGGGTGGGGCATATCCCCTACATTCACATAGGTAAGTCCATAAGGTTTGACCGTCACAAACCATCCTTTCGAAAAGGACTATGGACTTATTAAGAGTTTAACTCATCCTTCCTCACATGACAGATAACACCAAAATATAAAGAAAAGAATACTACATCACTTTTATTATAAATAGGAATGGTAGTAGTATTACAACATGAGATCCTCGTGACTTCGTTTGACCCATTGAACTTAGTTAAACCTAAGTTGGGGACCCCCGTCACAATTCACTCCCAATAGGCTTTAAACTCATTCCTTGTGCTGACTCCAACACCAATTTTCTGCAGAGGCCTTTCGTGAGAGGATCCGCAATGTTCCTCTCCGATTTTACATATTCCAGTGATATCACATTATTTCTGATCAGATCCCTCACTATGGCATGTCTCAAGCGTATATGTCTTCTTTTCTCGTTGTAAGCTTGATTTCCTGACACCAATTGCTGCTTGAGAATCGCTGCAGCAGGAGCTCACCCAAGGGGTCTTGATGATCCAACCACAAACAAGACAAGCTTGACCCCTCAGATGGAAGCTCGAGTTACAAGGTCCAAACAACAAGCTATGACAAGCCAAGAGCCAGCCAAGCCAAGCCACACCAATGAAGAAGACAGTCCAGGGTTCAACAACCCATGCCAAACCCCAACACAACCCACATTACCCACACAAAACAGAAACAAAGCCATTCAGGCCCAGACAGACCATTTAACAAACCCTGCATCTAGGAGGTACACCAGGGCATTCCAACCACCCCCACTATAGCCTACCTTCAAGACAACCCTCTAAGCTACAAGTTTGCCCAGGACAAACCATTTTGAAGTCTAGCAAAAACCCATGAAACAGACACCCCAAAGTTAGAGTCCAGTAAGCAGCATAGCAGAGGCAGTACATGTTCAGATGATGTTTTCTTTTGCCTAAGTCAACTTGTCTTCATCTAAGGCAGGTTTATCTACGTCCTCATAAGAGTGGAGAGTTCCAAGGAGCAACAAAACACCCAGAGCAAAGCACAAGACAACAAGAACAACATAGTTCTATTTCAGGAAAAATACAAAAACTGCTTTATTGCTTTTTGCATCAGTCTGTTTGTGTCTCTTGTGTCTGTACTAGCTAGTTGTTAAACTCGTCCTCTTGTGAGGTTCTTAATTAGTGTCAGTAGAAGTAGTTTAGATCCTAAGTTGGCCCTTGGATGACTTATACATCCAATGGTTCACAAGATATCAGCCTCTCTATATAAGGAGGTCTTTGTATGTTGTTTCAGATAGACTTTATGAATGAATGAACTTTGAGAAATCCCTCAAATATATCAAACTTGTGCTAAGAGCTGTAGTTTGAAGCAAGCCTGATACATCTTCAAGGTGTTTGATCAGTGCCTTGTCTTGTGAGTCAAGTTATATCTGTGCCTTGCTGTGGTTAACTTGCTTGCTGTTTGAGTCTAGTCTAGGGTGTTTGTGCTTTGCTGTAACACTTGAAAACTGTCTCTAAAACCAGTCTTGAGTCCTTTCTCTTGTGCCTTGCATTAGAGGAGTGTCTCCAAGTCATATCCCTTGAGTTTTCAGTTCATCAACTCACCCTCTCTATAACAACATCCTTTTGTTACTTGATATTGTTCTCAGTTTGAGTCAAGTTAATCAAGTCTCCTTAAAACTTGTAAGCCTTAGTAGTTTACACTCCAAATTGGTTATCAGAGCTTTGGTTGAGAGTCTTAGTGAGTTCATTTTCCCTAACTACATTTAAAAACACAAAAATAGCCCAATGAGTGAAGAGAGACTAGCAGGAGTAGAAGCAAGGATGGAGGATCTGGCTGGGATTGTAACCACCCTAACCAGAACCTTGGACCAGGTTATAGGCAACCATTTGCTTGCTGGAGGAAGAGGCAGAGGACGTGGAAGAGGCCAAGGAGGAGGCAGAGGAAGGCCACCTGATGATGAAGAGTATCCAGACTCAGATGACTCAACAAGAAGCAGAGGTTCCATCCACAGGAACACAGACAAGCATCTTAAGGTAGATATCCCTGAGTTTTCTGGTAGTCTTAATCCTGATGACTTGTTAGAATGGCTAAGAGAAGTAGAAAGGATCTTTGAGTACAAAGGATACAATGATTCTAAGTCTTTTAAAGTAGCCATCCTTAAACTGAAAGGGTATGCTTCCCTTTGGTATGAAACTATGAAAGGGTTAAGGGCTAGGGAAGGTAAAGAACCCATCAAGTCTTGGACTAAACTGAAAAAGAAACTGTTAGACAAATTTGTTGCTAAGGATTACACCCAGGATCTGTTTATCAAGTTGTCTAAGTTGAAACAAGGAGACAAACCTGTTGAATCTTATCTGAGAGAGTTTGAGCAACTCACCTTGCAGTGTGACATAAATGAGAAACCTGAGCAAAGGATTGCTAGGTACCTAGAGGGTCTAGATAAGAGTATTGCTAACAAGGTTAGGATGCAACCTCTTTGGTCATTTGATGATGTTGTCAACCTATCTCTGAGAATTGAGAAGATAGGGAAGACTAAGCCTGCTACACCAAAACCTGTTAGGCCTTTTCAAACCAGACCTTATAGTGGGTTTAGAGCCATGGATACCCCTAAGACAGCACCCCCACCTACCTTAGACAAGGGTAAGGGCATCATGGGTCAAAAGCCAAGCACTTCATTGACTGAGAACAGAATTAGGTGCTTCCAATGTTAAGGCTATGGACATTTCAGGAAGGATTGCCCTTCTAAGAAGACCTTAACCATAATGGAAGTTGAGGCTTGGGAGAAAGAGGGTCTAGTTGAGTATGAGAGGGATGAACCTGAGGTTGAAGAAGTGGTGAGTGAGGAAGAAGAGTCTAGTCAGGAGGCAATAGTGGCACTCCCTGACACAGGCCACAACTTAGTCCTATGGAGAGTAATGCATTCACAACAGATACCTTTGGAGGAGGATCAAAGGTCCCTCATTTTCATGAGCAGATGTACCATACAAGGGAGGGTTTGTAACCTTATTATAGATGGAGGTAGTTGTACCAATGTGGCTTCTGTTACTATGGTTGATAAGCTGAAGTTGAGCACTCAAGATCACCCTCACCCCTATAAGTTGAGATGGCTGAGTAAGGGAGTAGAGGTTAAGGTGGATAAGCAATGCATGGTCCCTTTCTCCATTGGAAGTGTGTATAAGGATGAAGTATTGTGTGATGTGGTTCCAATGGATGCCTGTCACTTGCTATTAGGAAGGCCATGGGAGTTTGATAAAAGCTCCATACACCAAGGAAGAAGCAATACCTATTCCTTCAAGCATGGGAGCAGGAAGGTGACATTAGCCCCCTTGCCACCACACCAGAAGAGCTATGGAAGTCCAAGTATGGCTGAAGACTTTAGTGGAGTTGTATTTCTATCTGAGTCAGCAATGGTCAAAGAGTGTAGTGAGGAGCAACCTATAGTAATACTGCTATCAAAGGAAGTTCAGGAAGAGGAGTCTAAGGTGATCCCTGCAGATGTTAAGCCCCTCATTGATCAGTTCAAGGAAGTGTTTCCAGAGGAACTTCCTGATGGCTTACCCCCCTTGAGAGGGATTGAGCACCGAATAGACCTTGTGCCAGGGTCTGTACTACCTAATAGACCAGCATATAGGTGTGATCCCAAGGCTACACAAGAGCTGCAGAA
>JAIUZE010015208.1:0-21740 GCA_022085475.1 Heliosperma pusillum | reverse complement strand
ACTGGATATCGTCGCAGATCCTCTTTTTGTAACCATTGAGTATGATAAGCATGTGGGCACCTTATTTACATGGAATCAAATGTTTCCCTGAGTTGTATTAGTTGTTTTATATGGATAACACCTATATCTTTTTCCATAAAAATATCTATAAATCATCGTTTTGTTTTATATTTTGTTTTTCATGTGGGTTGTACTGACAACATTGAACACCACAAAGTGAACTGAATTACATTATATTTGTTTTGGTCCGTAATCGCCTACATGAGCTGATAACTCTGGCAATTATTCTGTGAAGTCGATTGATTGTGGGTTCAACGAGCCATAAGTCAAACAGTTGACTGATCGATCACATATGCGAGTTATAATGATACCTCGCAGGACAATTTTTGTGACAACGTTATGGAGTCCTAAATGTTTCAGAACATTAGGTGCCAGGTCGTGGATAGGACATCCATAGTGTTCCTAGAGTCGATTCTTTTGACTATCGACTGTCTCTTGAGGTAAAGGCAGATTTTGGGTGACTTTGGTTTCTTTCTCATGGTCGACCGTAACAGGAGGCTAAGTAGATTTTCACTGGGTCATTTCATACTGCGCTTGTATTTGCAAGATTCGAGTTGAAGAAAATATCCAACCTTTATCAGGTTATGTTATTTCTCAGGGCCACTCGAGGAGTTGTAACTGAAAAGCATGGCCATGCTCGAATAAAGATTCGTTTATCAGTTAAGTTACTCTCTAGTCGAGGAAACCACTCTTGATACTGATCACTTGTAAACTACGACCTTTGTGAATACGGACTTTGCAAATTGGTTTACATTGAGTGGGAGAAATTTATTATGGATATGAGAATCGGTTATCGCACATACACTTGTACGGACAAGTGGGAGATTGTTGGTGTGACAACCCTCGCGAATGCGAAAATAAAACATACAAGCATGTGATATAATTAGCGGAAATACGGTATTTTAAAAACTTTTATACATGCAAGATAGAAATACGAGGAGTGTCAAATATTACAAACCAAATAAAAATACCACAAGAGACGTAGTCGCTCAAAGTGTTAACAAAAGACAAGGTTATTAGCAACTAGCTAAAATCGTCTAGAGGTGTTTTATCCAGGGACAACGCCCGCTAGCTCACACCCGAACCCAAAATATCAAGCAAAAAGCCATCCAAGCAAGCAACCTGTTCATCCATGAAAAACATTAACGCCACAGTCAGTGGGGAGTAACTCCGGGTTCCCCCAGCCATATCACCTTAAACGTACATATAAGGAAATACAAAAGTAAAATCATGCATATATAGATATACATGTGAGTTACAATAAGAATAGATAGGCAATCCAATATATAATGATAAGAGCATATGAGATACAAATCCGAACCCATCATGTTATCCAAAGACTCGGGGAAGACACTCTTAGGCAATCGAATACGCTCACTAGGGCTTGCATCTCACCGTTAGCGGTTATTAAGATTGATAAGGATTGGACTCGACAGACAAGACTAAGTCAAGTCATGCGATGATGATCACATAAATCCAACATATTATCATCCATTCAAGAACCAAGACATTGACGGTGTCCAATCATGCAATGACCATGAATAATATCATGAAATCACGCATTCAAGAACGACGATGCCCAATCATGCAATGACCATGAATAATATCATGAAATCACGCATTCAAAGACGACGACACGACGACGACCACTCTCCCGGTAAATGAAACGCACTAGCATCGTGTACATGGCAAGTATGATTATGGGCATCCACGGGAGTAAAACCTTCCCTGAACGCATACACGATTCAATCCATTTCGTATATGTAGACTAATTTCCCCCTGGTAGGACGACGATAATAATACGGTCCTAGTCTAAATCTGGCCAGACTCTCGGAATAAATCATGTTCCGATTCGACACGTGGTAAGACGTTCCACATCCAAGACTCGGGCTTATAAAATATATATGCCGAGTACCCCAAATTCGGTAGATCAATTCACAAAAGAGGCGGAAAAGAGCTCAAGCCTCATAACAAGCGGTACGCTACATGCAAATAACACCACCTCGCAAGTACACAACATTTGACGGCCGGGTCGATCAACGCATAGCGTCAACTCCCAACAACGTCGTCGTATGCCCACTACACATGCAATTAAGCAGTAGGATACCTCCCCGTTCCGACATTCCAGCCTTACGAACGTGGAGGTAGCCAAGGGAATGAGAGTACAAATCACAAGACAAAATAGTGCTCAAACCGTATCATTTGTAAAAACCGACTCAACGTGGGACATACCAAAAACCGTCACAAAACATGAGAATAGGGAATCATATAAGTTTAAATATGATAAACATGAGTCAATACATGATACATAAGCATTAGAACAAGTTTATGAAGCATAATGAATAAAAACATAGTTCACCTCTCCAAAACAATGTTGTTTGGAAACCAATCGAAAACAAGGGTCCACTTCAAACGGTCATAACTAGAGTTCTATATATGGGAATTCAGAAATTCCAAGTCGAGGTGATAGCTTATCCTCTTACGGTTCCAACGGGATGTCACAAGCCCAAAACAAGCAAGTAACGAAGGAGATATGAGCATTTTACGAAAAGGGGTCAGTGCTGTAAATTTGCACGAGTCACCCGAGAACAAACAACACCTTTCTATCATTTCCAATTTTCCTAATTTACTTCTATCAACTATCAACAATCAATATTCATCATCAACAATCATCAACTAACAACAATCATCATCAAAATCATAATTTCTAAGCTTTCTAATTGTATTCTAAATACGAATTCTAACATGGAAATCATGTAACACACGTAAATGATACCGAGTAACCCTTCACCGTTACCTTTACGCGTCTTTAATCGATCCTAAACCTTCCTAGTCTCCACCTACATACAATTAGATAATAAAAGAGGAATATCATCCATCTTGAGAAAGACGGATAATTTAAAAAGCGAGAAAGACGGTAATTTTATTACCAATACGGATAGAGAAAGATTAGGGAAGAAGAATAAGACGAGCTTACGTGAATTCTATCGAGTAATGAAGAAGTTATGGTGAATCAAAGATCGAAAAATGAAGAGGGAGGCTAGCTTGAGATTTCTTAAAGAGGAAGAGGGTTTGTGTTTGATTTTGGAGTAATGAATTAGGTTAAGGGAAAAAGAGTATAAGTAAGGAAAAGTCAACCAAAAAGTCAAACTCGCCTTAAGACGGCCTTTTCATGAAATCTCGCAGAAATTCCAAATACGAACTCGGAAATTCAAAATTCGACTCGGAACTTAAAATTATAAATTAAAACTTAAAATCGCTTACACGATTTCGTAAAATATTTCTATTAGAAAAATAGGGTACATTTCCGGGTGTTACAGTTTGGTTTAGGCGGAATATGATGCACTAACTATCATGTGAAGAAAAGCAACAAGAACGAAAAATACGTAAAATTACAAAGTCCTAGTGTGGCCTATCTACCAAAATGAACAAAATACAACTTTGGAATCCATCCAATTGGACCCGAAAAGCTTGTCTTGATGTTCCATCTTGGTGCATGTAGCGGGAGTGAGCAATCCGATCTCCATCTTTAGTCTTCTTAAATTACATTTAATAAATTACAAAATATAAACCTATTTACATTCTAATTTAAAAAAAATATAATTACAAAGAAAACAAAAGGAGATTCGAGATCTCAAAATTACATCAAGATCATGTTTCCATCATTACGAAAACATAATCAACTAAGGCCACACTAGGTAATACAAATTACAACCAATTGCCAAAAATACGTAAATAAACCATTCAACAAATCATTCAACAAAATAAAATGCATCAACAATAAATTAATCATTCAAGACATAATTCCTTAATTATGTAAAGTAATTTATCCAAACCACCTAATTTAAAATGATCAAAATTATGTGACAATTCCTTAATTACTCACAATAATTTCAATCAAACATAATCCAATTTTAATTCATATTATCGTATAATATGAATTAATCCAACATTATTTTAAACCGTTTTAAAATAATTGGGTATCCAATAATTGTGAACTTTTTCACAACAACAATCATACATTATCAATATAATGCATAAACAAAAAATATTCGGCCAATTTAAAAAAAAAAAAAACAAAAAAACCGAATTTTTTTTTTTCAACAGCTACGGCCTGTTTTTTTTTCCAAATTAAACATATAATTTGATGTTGCTAATATTACAAGATCGGTACAATTATCAACATTCAATCATTATTAAACATTGATTCAAACTAGATGATTCAATTTAACAAATTAAAATGAATATCTAAATTAGGATTAAATCGATTATCTTAATATTCAACTAATCATAATTGATTTGAACATCATTAAAACTAATGAATCATGATGCAAAACAAACAACTTGTCATCATGTATACCGAAAATATATAGCACAAACAAATGTTCATTAACCTTCAAAACACTTTCCATTTACATTTTAATTTAATCTTTATTAAATTAAAACATCTACAAATTTATCACATTGTCATCTTAACATATTAAAACAACAATATCAATAAATAAAATGAAAAAAAAACAAAAATAAAAAAACAGCCGAATAAAAAAAAATCAGCCGAAATTAAAAAAATAAAAATTTTCTGAAAATTTTTAATTTAATATATATCATCATTTATGAAAAATCTTATAAAATAATTTCGTAGCCTAGGCTCTGATACCACTTGTGGGAAATATCAGTATATTTCATACATGAAATTTAAGGATTATAACGAAATTATAATATATGAAATACGAGTCATAAACGAAAAGCATAAAGATTAGAATCAATCTTTGGTCCTAGCAATATGGCCTAAGAACAAATATCGAGATCGATATTCTCCTAATCGTTGCACCCAAGATGTTCTGAGAAAGGCGCCTTTTCTTGTGCTAGAATGAACAAAAAATTACTTCTAATTTTGTGAAAGTAATTGTATGATGATCATGTAGAGAAGAAGAGTTTATATACAACTCTTTTTTTTTCTCTATTGTAGCCGTCCAAGTAGTAGTCTAGTAGAGGGAGGAGTCTTCCCTCTTTTTCTTCTACTTGTATTAGGAAGTGGAGTCAAGATAGGAGTCTTCCCTCTTATTTTTATTTAATGTATAATATGTGTATGTATTATTATTGTCATTTATGTTCGCCACATATTAATAAGTCGACATCATTTATTATGACAATATCGTATAATATATACGTCAACTATAAATATCGTATATTTATAATTTGCTAATTAAATATAACAGTTTATATTTAATTACAAATTAACATTTAATTCGTTTAAGCTTACATTATTTAATCGTATTGAATTATTACATTATATACATCAATTAGATATAACAGTTTATATTCAATTACGAATTAACATTTAATTCGTCTCAGCTAGTATTATTTAATCGTATTAAATAATCGTATCATCATTACATTGACTAACCTTTTAGTCATATACATCGACTAACCTTTTAGTCATATAAGGCATCAATATGATTATATTATTCATATAATCATATCTCTCAAACACATCCTTTAGGTGTGACTTTTAGGGACCAGTTGATCACCGCCATTAAAATGACAATAACGTCAAACGTCTAGCAAGCCAACCGTTATCGATAAACGTTAATCAACTGATAAGAATACTAAGTATACCCTGTGAACCTGTAAGAGATTTATACATGTTATCACACTAACTGTGGATGACACTAGCTCCAACATCTTTATCATCCTGGTCCAGCTTTGAAGAGATGTTACTAAACATAGAGAACTCCTCACTCATGAAATCGTCAAAAGGCAAAATATTCGCATTAGACTGGAATAGCTCCGAGAAATAGTTATCAAATGAATGTCTGATAATCTCTTCATCAAAGGACCACTGATCCTGATCCAAAAGAAGTCCTTTAATGAAATTTCGCCCAGATCTACCCTTAACATGATTAAAAAAATATTTTGAACACGAGTCACCATCATTGATCCATTTAATTTTAGCTCGTTGCTTCCAGAATAAACCAATAGACGCTGCAAATTCTCTAACCTTTGAATCCATTGTAAGGAAGTAAGAGATATCACCATTAGAAGAGCCCATCTCAATCCCTTTTCCCAATTCCTTATCAAAGTCAGGCCATTTACAATTCCATTCCAATTTCTTGAATAGAGTCCATTTTTTAATACCAGAACGAGCTCTTGATAATTTTCGGACTAGGCAAAATGCAGAGGAGCCATGTACAGGTATCTTCCAGTCCGATTGGACTTGAAGTAAACATTCTTGAAATTCCAAGCTCCATGCCTCAAGTTTATACGGTCTTCCTTTTTTTGTTAATAATAAATCAGAATCAAAAATGATAGGAGCGTGATCAGAGATCTGTATCGGTAGATGGAGTACTCCCGAATTGGGAAATAAATTGTTCCAATCCCACTATCCCAGAGCCTTGTCCAATCTTTCAAAGATTACATCCTCTGAGTTCCTTTTATTGCACCAGGTGAATTTAGGTCCTTTAAAATGAATATCCTTAAGATTATGTGATAGTTTCCAGCTCCTAAAACACTCAATACCCCGTATAGATCGAACGGAGCCTCCAAATTTGTCTTCCTGATATTCCACTTGATTAAAATCTCCCAATAGAATATATGGTTTGGTAAAGGAGTCCAACCATGTACTTAACGAATTCCAGATAGGTTCCCGCTTGTGCCAAACAGATTCGCCATAAATAAGACAAAGATACCAAGAAACCTCGTTACATTGCATAACTTCGACAATAATGAAATTTTGACAGACCCATAGTAAATGGTACATCTCCGAACTTCTAAAACCAAACCATAATCCTCCTTTTGTTCCAAGAGCATCAATCCCAAAACTACAAGGGAAGGAGTTTCTAAAAATAAAGTCTACCGACAAAGTACTACATTTAGTTTCAATTAGGAATAAGAAATCAAAGAAGCTAGATGCCATAATCGCTCTTATTTTTGGAATAGTAGGGGCGAGCGGGTCATTAAGACCCCTACAATTCCAAGAGAGGCCCTTCATGGAAGACGAGGGAATTGAGAGAGGTCAATCCCCGCAACACCGTTATCATCAGATTCTTCAGAACTAGAAATAATCATTTCGAAATCTTTGATCCCAATATGGAACCCACCTTGATTACCACTTGAAGAAACAAAAGGCGGCTCTTGAAAACTTGCTGCTCTCTTTGGTATGGAAGTAGCACTGTCAAATTCTTCATCATAACAATAGAGCTCATTTTTCCGAGCTGAGATGCATCCAGGAGCAGAAAAAGCTTTCCTCTTACCCCCCTCCTTTGGAGTTGTAATAACATCAGACACCATACAGAGACTTTTATCACCACTCCATACTTCACGAAGGCGTTTAATGCATTTACCCTTACCAAAACTTCCAGGTTCCACAACTGCATCATCTCCCAGCATCACAGGGACAGAGGAAGACTCCAGAAAGGACACACTTGGCTTCAAATCTCCCAGACAACCATCAACCTCTTCTCCATTAACAACCAATATACCTGGATGAACAAAATCCAGAGGGGTGAAAGGGAGATTTATGCAAACAGAAGAACTCATACCATCCTCATTAAGAGAAAAGCAGGGTTCGCTAACACCCGATATAATATTAACACTGATTCTAGGAGGATAATCACTAGCACATATCTTGTTCCCATCCCCTTCTTCCCCAAAAGACACACCAGCATCACCAATGAGAGGACTCAGATCCTCCATAGCATCACAAAAAGAAGAGTCCTTTGAAGAAGAAGAATTCATCAATGAAGAACCAGATGACTCTTCAGAGTTATCAATATCAGCAGCAGCAGGAGAATCAACAGTAGCATCAAACCCAAGTGCAAGATTTAGACCAGCAGCAGTCGAATCCTCTTCGTTCATTACAGAGGCATGGTTAGCCTCATTGGCAGAAGCATGATCATTAGCATTAGCAGTATCAACCTCATTAACATTAGCTGCAAGAATGTTGAAATCCCCATCTACATGTAAAGCCTGATTAATCTCCACAGTAATATCCAGGTTCACAATAGAGTCCATTGCTTCCATGTGTTCAGGGGTACTCACTGGCTCATGATAAACGAAGGGTAAATTAGGAGTGATGTGGTCGTTATACACCAAAAATAAAACCTAAGTCTACTAACTAAGAAGATAGCGGAAATAGGGTCGATCTCCACAGGGAGGAAATTAACTAACTGTAATCTAAATCTGCAAGTAACAATCTGGGGGTTTGAAAATTGGTTTTAACTAAACTAAATAAGATTAAAGGGAAGAGAAATAAAGATAGGAAGTAATACGAAAGAAACCAGATAAAGAGAGAATCTACGAGTCAACTAAGTCAGTCAATCTATCAATGAGAAGAGCAATGGTTTTCTCCTCTCGGTCTCAAACCGCCCTAGGGATTTTCCTAATTAACTCTCTTTTCTCTTAGGAGTCACCTATCAATTCTAAGCAAGCCTTCCCTTCCAATCTCTCGATCCAGGTCGGGGTTAACTACCTAGCCTAGTCTCCTGCGTGCACTCATTCAACTAGACCTCAATTAAATTGCTTAAACTGATTCTCAAATTCAAGACTAACTAAAATAATCTATCCTAACATGCCTCCACCACAGTTTCCCTCATCCCAACATACAAAGGAATTAGCTACTCATATTATTAACGATGCTAACTAAGACGACTGAATATATGGCGATAAACATAATAAAATTGTAATTAACAAGCATGAACAATAACGCAGCAGTAATTAGGAAGAGTAAACAACGATTAAGACTAAAACAAAGGTTAAGGAAGAGAGAAAAGAAGAAGTTTACAATCTTAGAAAAACCGGCGTAAAGAACAACTCCACGTCGATAAACCTGAATGCAAACCAAAGATTAAAAGTTCAGAAAACTAAAGGAAGATTAATGTCTATGATTCCGAACCCTAATGGTTCTGAGTCCTAATGACTCCGAATCCCCCATCTCAATGACGTGAATAAGAGTTTATATAATACAAAACACAACTCTTAAACCCTAATTAAGCTACGGACTTAAGGCCCATGATAGATTCTACTCGATCGAGGGAAATAACCACTCGATCGAGGACTTTATTGGAGGAAATCACTCGATCGAGTAACAATTCTACTCGATCGAGTAACTTTTCAGCAGCAACCACTCGATCGAGCACAGGACAGCTCGATCGAGCAACTCTTCACTTCAATGCTTCTCGATCGACCAAATGTATAGTCGATCGAGGTCTTTTGGCCTATCGTGCAGTGTTGGACATGGCTTTGGACTTGATTGCGAGCGGTTTCACGCTTTCCCATGCAAGAGCTTCTGTTCCGTTCCTTCCATTCTCCTAAATGCATGCAAAGTGGACTGTTTTGGCTCGGTTTCCGCTACTACGCAGCTTGTACCTACAAAATAGTAATGAAAGTACAAAGTAGCCAAATAGGGGCATATGGTGATACAATATCACCTAAATGACATAGAAATGCGTGCATAAATGGACTAGAAAGTCTATATAAAATACACGCATCAAACTTCCCCAAACTAAACCTTTGCTTGTCCTCAAGCAAACTAAATGCAACTATATGGAACAAAATAGACCTAGGGGAATGGAGTAAGTCTCAGAGCTAGCTACAAGTCAATGTTAAACAGTTTAATGCACTCATTCAATCGCTACAAAGCTTAATACAAAAGTGAACGAATTTATAAAATCTTGGAAATAAATTAGACTTTCGACCTTGCAAGACTCATCCAAATTCGGACTCTCACGGGTTACTCTTCTCTCAACAAGCAAATGGTAAGTAAATATGTATAAGAAAGAGAGAAGAAAATATAGTCACTCACCTAGACTACGACCGACACAACATGCATTGCTAACTAATATGAAAGATGATTCAAGCACCGTACACACGCATAACCACCGGTCAAGGACCATCACGTGCCGAACATTTGCAAAGATATGGATAAGTGAGGCTAATTGGTAAGAAGGGGCAAAACAATTAATGGAAATGTGAGGGTAAATAGCCAAGCAAGTTCCTAACAAGACCGCATTAGAACTCGTTCCATCTTCCAACAATCAAAAATTAAGCTCGATGCCTTACCAAATCTAGGCATAAACAACACAAATCCCAAATAACACCTCAACAAATGATAATAAGCAAAGGAGGTGTAGACAGCAAAAACTCAGCCAAATATTTTTTCATTATTTTTTCCATTTCTTTTCCATTTTCTTTTCTTTTCTTTTCTTTTTCTTTTTCTTGGCTGATCAAAGAATAACCACTCGATCGAGTGGAACAAGTCACTCGATCGAGGCATATAAACACAAAATCTGCTCGATCGAGCTGAAAGCTACTCGATCGAGGCACTATTCTCACTTCTCTTCTTTTTCTCGCAAATACCCACTCCAATCAATGAAAACGAGCCAAAACTGACACAACGGTAGAATATACCTCGACTACTAAACTAGCTCGGCAAAGGTAGGCTCAGTTTAGGATGTAGTTAAGGGCAACAGGCAGATATGGCTTTATGTGGAGTTAATGGGGTAAAATGAGGAAAAGGGAGATGCAAATATTCTCAAAACACGTAATACCGACCACAACCCCAATGCGTGCAGGCAATAAGAAATCAAAATTCATATACAAGCAAATGACACGAGGTGTGGGGAGTAACTACTCTCATTCCTAGATGAACTGGTCATGGATGTCACCAGTTATAGGCTCTAAAACTCAGAATATATAAGTAGTTCGCCAAAATGTTGAGTCAAGTCTACTAATCAAATTCAAATTCCAAGGCAAAATTCAATAATTCACTACTTCGATTTTACTAAATAAGTCAAGAAAGGTGCAAAGAATAGCTTATAATAGACTTGTAGTGCAATTTCATCATGAACAAGACTCTAATCCGACTCGACTATATGCAAAAATAAACGTGATATTTTTGATTTTTTCAAATTTTTTCTAATTAACATGAATTGTAAACGTGAATGCAATACAAATGCAAATGCAGACGCAAAAGGATGTAAAACACTTCCCCAAACCAAAACAGACAATGTCCTCATTGGCTATAACACAAAGCATATAAGGGAAAGGGAAAAAAACCTAATACATGTTCCTAAGGAATGAAATATATATGAAGAATGGAAAAACAAAAGGAACAGAAACAACTCACAAGACAAAGCTTCCCCAAACGAGCATCAAACTGGGGAGCTAACATCACCGTCTCCCATCAGTTGCCTCTGTCCACAATTAATTTGGATACTAACACGAATTGCAGGTAAGATTATGCAGAAAAAATCGAAAGATGAAGAACAAAAGGGGAATTGGGATCGAGTAAATTGAAAGGAGGTGCATCAAAAAACTGGCCATACCCTTGACCTTCATTATCAAGCTCAATAATATGGTGTCTTGATTCCACTCTAGCTCTAATAGACCCAAGAATAAAGGCTTCCTGATTGAACTCATACTCGCTCTCTCCATGACCCGCATGACCCTCATAAGGATCCCCAAAGATCCAGTCCTCATTCTGATTATTAGGCAAGCCATGATTTCCACCTTCATTACTTCTTCCACCCTCATCAAAAGGTAGATTAGGACTCTCAGGCACCTCATGAAAACCATTTACTGCAGGAGGGCTAGGAAAAATATTATTATTACCAGTATAAGCAATACCTTCCTGTCCATTAACAACATAAATAAGAAAATCCCCTTGATCAATACCATTATCATTAGGCAAATTCCCTTCTTCCTCATGAAAACCATTGCAGTCTTCCTCATTGATAAGGCCCAGATTAGCTCCATTCATATCACCATTTGATTCAGCCTCCATTGGGTGAAACTCCATTTGACCATGATAGTTCCCATTCTCAAAGTCTTCCCTCATACTAGAATGATTGTTATAATTCTCTTCCGCAGCCATACCCTCTCTCATATCCCCATTCTGATTATTCTCTTGTGAAAAGTGAGCATTGGCCTCCATCAAAATGTTGTCTCCACTTTCATTATCATATATCACATGACAAGTAAAAGGAAACGCATTAATAGCAAACTCCATACCTGGATAAATGCGACCACCATCAACGAGTCCAAGATCAAAATCAATGACCCTTTCAGGAAAATAATCAGTCGGGGCAGAGACACCAGCTTGACATCCCAGTCTAACTCTGGATGTGGCATATCTAGTAGTAGATGGCAGTGCTCTTAGATCAAGATTGAACATAGTATAATTATAACGATTTTGGAAAACAACAAAACCTCGATCATTTGTCCTTTCAAGAGTATTATTAATAGTCGAAATAATACTCGCATTGTTGTCAGAACAGAGAGAGACCTTGTGACCAATTTTGCCACATCGAACACAATACTTAAACACCTCTTCATACTTAAACTGGATCCATAGAAGATTATTACCACCACATAGTAAATAGAACCCAGGAATTAGGGGATCATTTAGCAAAATATTAACTCTAATCCTTAAGAAGTCATGGTCTGGGACCGTACCAAATTCCTCTACAGAAAAATTCCCCCCAAACAGCTGACCAGCGATATTAGCTAGATTAGTATTCAGATATTCAAAAGGGAGACCACAAATTCGAACCCATAATTTAGCTGACGGAAATCTAACAGTTCGAGGGATCATTCCAGGCATCCATTTTTGGAGCACCATAAGTGCACCATCCAGAACAATAATATTGCGATTAAGCAGCTCTTGAAGATCTTGAGCACTTTCAAAGTGAATAGCATAAATATCACCAACTCTATAGACTGAAGTATGTCCCCTAGTCACCCAATTGTCTTCAATCATTCTGTTAACATTATAAGCTCTAAAAAGCCTATAATCAACCAGAAACCCCAATAAACACTTACTCTAGAAACTGAAAGATTTCCCCAAATGGTCTGGATTAGGGGAGACAATTCCTCCAGCTCTAGGATATCTCCATTCATTAAATAACTGAGGATTGTCTTCACTCTCACTCTGAAAATTAATACCATTATGGATATTCTCTTGCTCCGCATTAAATCCTTCTGAAAAATTGTAATAGCGAAGGTCCATAATAAATGACAGATGATGAAGTATAAAATTAATAAGATAAAGAAATTATAGATGATTGCAGGGAGTAGATGCAAAGAAAGAACATAGCAATAACTCCTTAAATAGAACAGAGAACCGTAGCCTTCAAGGACCTGCAAAACCAACAATGTAGAGAAGATAAAAGCAATGATAATAAAATCTAATTAGATATTGGTCACTTGATTATTGTCCAATGAAGATAATCCTTTCAGAAATGATTAGAAGTAACTCCACACGCAAACCATAAACAAGCCAGTAAAAAACCGATTAGAGAATGATTAGTCTAGTTAGTAGACACAGAAGAAGAGAGAACTCAGAAACTGCAGAAATTCCCAAAACCAAGGCTACCTTGAGCCCCAAGGAAAAATATTATTGGATAGAAAGGAGCTGATACGATTAGTCCTTAGATGATCATCATTACATTCTAGGAATCCAAGGAAGATTAGGAACTTTGGTAGATTTTGAATGGAATTTAAATTGAAACAAAGAATTTGAATTTTTTGATCAGAACTTTGAAAGGACTTTGATCAGAAAGAGGATTTTTTGAAGTTTTATTGAAACGGCAGGAAGGGCTCTCAAAAGAGAGAATGACCTTCTCTCTAACTTTTAGACAGAAGTTGTATTTTACGTAATAAGGGTTTTACTTCTATCTCAACTAGAGTTGACACCTAAATAGTTGAGGATCCGATGAACTAATTTATTTGTTTAATTAATTACTAGTAAAATTATTTGTTTGTTAATTAAATTTATGAGTTTTATGTGGATGCTTGTGGTGCTTAGGAGGAAGGTACTAGTGGCTTGAGTCGGTGGTGGTGGGTTAGGAGGGAGGTAAGGGCGGCGTAAGAGTGTAAGACAATGGTCGTAGGTCGATGGGGAATGGTGTAGTGCGAGGGGGAAGAGGAAATAGGTGTTGTGGTGGTGCAAGTAAGAAGGCGGCATGGCGGTAGTTGGTTGGGTCGAGTATGACTGGGGTGCAACGGAGAAGAGAGGTGCGACGATGAGAATATATGGTGACTTTGGCCGAGGAGGACGCTAATGGATGGATGGAGGACGATCGTTAAGATGATGAGTGGCGCCTTGGTATTTCTTAATGGTTTTTGAGTAAAAGAAGTGCTAAATTGAAAAAATTGACAACGGAAAAGTTGTATGTAAAAGTTATATATCAATAACAATGACCTTTTTATTCTATTAAAGTGGTTAATTCGATAATGTAACATTCAATTAATAATTATAAATAAAAAGATTATTACATAAATTGAGCTGAATTTTTTTTAAAGAGAATATTGCTGCAATTATACTATATGAAGTAAATATTTAAATATTGCAATTTTTTAAGATAAGCCGTGTATAACACGGGTTAAAAAGCTAGTGATTCTATAACATACGGGTGACCATACTACGGGGTCAGAAAATCTTCTCAGATTCTCAATGCATCACTTATTACACAAGGCGAAGTTAATAATCTCTTGTCCAATATACCCAAGAGTGCAACATAAGTAGCTTTACTTGCTTCTAATTAGTATATTCAGTCTATACAAGGACTATTTAAGACGACAATTACACACCCCTAGGGCTAGCAGCATCCATCTGCTCTATCTGGAGTTGGATCTCACCCTTTTCAACGTTTCGCAGCCTGAGAAACATTGTCTGGGTCACTTTGCCTTTCATCCAAACGATAGAGCTCTCCTCGGAAATGCAGTTGTGCCTCTCTGGTTTCACTTTAGTGATTACTGTTCCATCCGGAAGACCTTCCAAGTTCATTTTTATGGCTTCCATGAAACATTTGATGTCGAACTCAGCGTCCCCCATCTTGTCATCCAATGAGAAGGTGTCGTGATCGTACACATACTGGATTCGATTCACAATAAGATAGTCTCAGTTAAAAGTGAAGTGATCACTGAACTTCAAGTATGATAATCTTGTCGACTTGTCATCACTCGACATCAATAATTTTTATATGACCATACATATCTTTAGTTTTCAAGATTATTCATAAGATACATAGGTCCAAAGACAAAACTTCAAAGACCAGTTAATTTCATCTGTTTCCCATTCTAAATGACATCAACTTGTGATCACTGTCAAAGGGTTTTAGATAACTTGGAGCATATTACTAGTCATTACAGGCCGCATCTAAAACACAATTAACTAGTTTAACCCACCATAACAGATCCGGCTTCATGAGATTAAGGGTATGATGATTGATATGGCGGTATTTGATACTTTGAGCTCAACACAAAAGATCCAGAAAAATGCAAGTTCATTGCAGGCATTATTATATGACCTGGTCGACTTGTTCATTATACAGTTATACCCAACTTGAGTTAGCCCCGACACTTCATTATACAGAAATTGACACAAATGTGAATCATGATTATATTATATACTTCAGCTGAGGAACCTTACAAGTTTGACTGAATCATAAGGATTCATTACAGAAAGAGTAAGTTCTTCATTCCATTCAGGATTAAGCGTCTTCCTAACATACCGAGTCTTCAATTTCTGTCATCAGAAATTACATTTTCAGGGTGAGTGTCCTGTCCATTCACGCTAAAATCGAAATACCAAGAGTACCAACATCAAACAAGCAGAAAGTTTACATGGTTTCTTTCAATGCTAATTCAATATCGCTAATACAGCAATAAACTGAACAAAAAAAAACACTTTAAAAATACATCAGTTAGTACTTGAAAATAAGCATCTTTGTTCAATGACATTTGTCAAGAGTCAAAATTCAAAAACCATCAAATCAAGGATATATATTCCTTAAATCATGGAGCATTAGTAGTTACTCTTGATCATTGACAATATGAATCCAACACTGTAAAAGTGACGCGTGCATTTTTGTACAGGTTTAAAACTATTTTTTTCCATAAAAGAAGAGTTTTTTTTAAGTTCTGTATTAGTCCCTTAAATTGAGGGGAAAAACTTTGTTTTTTTTTCAAATGTGGTAGGATTCACCCGAAAGAAACAAATTAATGAGTAGGATTTAAAAAAAAAAAGGTGTCCCAAAATACATCAAAATTGAGTTTATTTAGTAGACAATTTAAAATTATAACCCTTTTTAATATACTTATCTTTTCTTGTTTTAATTTAGTATATAATATCATTTAATTTTGTTATTATTGGGAATATTACCTAAGTCAAGTCAAGTATTATTTAGGAATACTATTACTATTATAATATTGTATTTTCTTATCTAGATTAGCAAAACTAAAACTCTGGTATTAGTATAAATAGACATCTTGTATTTCAATATTTATTATGCAATTTCTCAATAAAATCTATCTTTCTCATAGTTATTAAGTTCTTCTTTCCTTTTCTCATTTTTGGCGGAAATGGCAGAAAGCAAATGAGACTTTGGCACAGGACATGAAAAACATTTTCTTGGAATTTTCCATTTTTGTGTGTCCAGTACTCCAGTTAAGCAGAAGATAACACCTAATCCACCTATAAGGTCATCAATTCAATTGGGTCAAGTTCTACCAAACAAGGTCATCAACTGACCTCTTCTTACCTTGGACACCCCTTGATCACCGGGTGTCATGACCTAATGACCTATCGATTGACCTTGCTTGGAAAACGGTCTTTAACGCGATTAATTGAAACGTACCAGAGTTTATTATTTTGGGAAGTGTGCGTTACTTTCAATTAATGCAACATATAAATATGAGGGAACAGCTAGGAACACGCTTAAACTCCACAAAGGTTACACTAAAACTACAGAACACAGATACTTAATCGTTACCCATAAAACTAAACTGATTAGAAAAATAATAGTTCATCCATTTTACTATTTTTTTTAATTGCGAAATTTACTCATATGACATGAGGTAAAAAAAAAAAAGATGGTATACTAAAATCAAGTCAATCAAATGTAACAGTTAGAAAATGTGAATGCAAACATGAAGAAAAAAAAAATATAGTGTTCCAAAATAAAAAAAATCAAATGATGGAGTATTGTAGAAAGAGAGAGAGAGAGAGAAAACGAACATGTGTGCCATGTTGAAGGATGACGTAAGGATCACTGGATTTGAAATCACGGATGGCTAGATTAATGCCACGTATAATTTTGATACGGAGCAGAATCGCCATGTCCGCCATTCCCTTTGATTTCTTTACTGCTTCTACTTTGTTGTTTTACTGTTATATGCCTTTTAATTTCTTGGGTTCTCACTTAAATGGATGGATGCCTTCTTTTATACGGAGTAATTCATAGGATACTTAGACAGGCAGCTCTTAGTGGGACCATCATACTTATTACCACTTACGACTACATAGGACTAAGACCCTGTTCTTTTGGACTTAATTTCAGCCTTATAAATTCAGTTCAGTTCAGCTATAATATATTCAGTTCAGTTTAATTCAGATCAGTTTAGTTTAGTTTAGTTCAGTTCAGTTCAGTTAAACTTAACTTATTTCAACATTATTATTATTATTATTCTTACTATTATCATTGTTATTATTATATTAATTGATTTGTTATTATTTTATTAATATATTTTTTAAATTTTATTATATTACTATTACTTATTATTATAATTATAATTTTTATTATTATATTTATATTTAATATATTTATTTATTAGTATATTATTACGATTAATTAATGGAAATATTAGTATTACTAACATTTATTATTATTATTATTATTATTTTGTTATATTATATTTAATATGTTATTAATATATTCACAATATTATTATTATTATTATTATTATTATTATTATTATTATTATTATTATTATTATTATTATTATTATTATTATTATTATTTTCTTCTTCTTCCTGTCTTCTAGTCTTATTCTTCTTTCTTATTTATTATTCTTATTCCTTCTTCTTCTTTCTCTTCACTCCTATTGTCTTTTTATCCTTTTTCTCTTCTTCTCTTATTTTCTTTAGTTAATTTTGTTAATATATTTATTACTATATTATATTATTAATAATAGTGTTATCATTTACATTAATATTTTATAATATTATTATTATTATTTTTTATTAATATAGTATTATACTAATGTTTAATATATTATTATTATCATTTATAATATTATATTATTAAATTATACTTATCATATTTATTTTAATTACTATTTTTAATTTATTTATTATTATATTATATTATTATTAATAATTAGATAAGTAATATTAATACTATTTTATTTTTATATATCTTATTACATTATTATTATATTATATTAGTATAATATTATTATTACTAATGATTAATATTATTATAATATATATTATTGTATTATTATTGTCATAATTTTTTTATCAGTTCAGTTCAGTTCAGTTCAGATCAGTTCAATTCAGTTCATTTCAGGTCCATTAAGTTAAGTTAAGTTCAGTTCAGCTCCAATAAGTTCAGTTCAGACGATTTCAGTCCAAAAGAACAGAGCCTAAGTAGTAAGTACTACCTCACTTGAGTAACACCAAATTCCACAATACCCCAAATTTTGGTAGTTTGCTCGAAATACTCAAAATTTTGGCCCGATAAACTTTAAGTGGGCATAACTTAAGTTTAAAAAATCGTAAAATGACTAAACTTTTTTTCAAATCGTTGATCTTTCCGATAGCTACGATTTGAAAAAAAAAATTGTCGTATTTTGATCTCGTAGCTAGGAGTTTTCGTATGTCAAAGATTTTTCACCGAACAAACTTTGAGTGACCATATCTCTTGGTCACGAGTTCCGAACTCGCCTTTTTTTTCAAAACGAAGTACTCGGAAAGATGAGCGATTTGAAAAAAAATCGTCATTTTCCGAGTTTTTAAACACGAGTTATGGCCACTTAAAGTTTTTGGGAGCAAAAATTTGGGTATTTCGGGCAAAATGTTATAGTTCAGGGGTACCGTGGGAATTTCCCGATTCTTATTTATAATGGATATATGTCCGTTGCAAGTTTATGACGGGTTAAATATTTATCTACATGTATTGAAAAAAATAAGTTCATTATAATTTTATAGGCTTGTCATATCTACCGAATGAAAAATACTTTATCCATTAAAATTGTGTGACAGATATATATCCGTCACAAAAAAGACTTACTAAATAACTAGTGCATCAAAAAAGAAAATTGTTGAGTTCAAATTTCAAAAGTTCAGCACCGTAAATTCGGTTTAAATCTTCATCCCATAAATTCAATTCATTATCGGGAGTATGATATCTTTAATACGGAGCATATGTCTAATACTCCCTCCAAATAACCATGTTGTTCCTTTTTTCTATTTTGAGCTAAGTCTGGTGATGTTCGCTCTTTCCTTATTTGTGAGTAGTTGTGTGGTCCAAATTTAATTGAATGTGGGGTAGTGTATTTTGTGTGGTCCAAATCAATTTTCTTAATCCTTGTGTCCAAAAGAAAAGGGAACAACATGATTAATTGGAGGAGTATATGTTATGTAAAACTAAGTAAAAGACAAACTAAAATCTGAAAAGATAGCTGCTTTAAACTAAAAAGTTAACTAAAATCTGAAAAAGAGTAGCTGAAAATCAAGGGTCGATAATGCAATTGATTGTATAAATTTTTTTGATAAACTAGATGAATACTTGAAAAGATAGTTGAAATTTTGTCAAGTTACATAAAAAGGTATAGTAATTATTTAATATTATTGACTTAAGGGGAAAAAAAAGAAATATAAAGCTTACATGCTACCGCTTCTTTCAAGTAGTATTTAGGTAAATAAGTCATTTATCAAAAGCTTTCAAATAAATAAGCTATATAAAACTTTTGTCAAAAAACTACTTCAATAAATAAATAAACTACCTGAAACGCTTTCTTAAACAAAGCCTACTCTATTTGGTAAAACTAGCTGAAAAGTTATCTGAATCCTTAAAAGGTACCTCAAAACACAAAAGCTAACTGAAACCTGCAAACTGAAAAGGTAGTTGAGAAGGTAACTGAAATAAGGAGATGATAAGGTGATTGTTTATCTAAGAAAATGTCTGGCAAAATAACTTAACAAGTAGCTTATTTTGGTAAAATGACGTAAAAATATATAATTAATATTAATATATTATCAATTGAAGGGGTGAAAAAAGAATATTAACTAGAATCAGAGGTACTTGAAATTCCATATGCCGCCCTAAGTAGCATTTAATTTCTCTTTTTTTTTTGGCAGCGGTAAAGATAAAGTAGCTTACATTGTACAAACCTGACTCTCTATGTCAGATTTTACTATTACATTATTAGAATAAGGAACTAAACTAGGGATAAGAGTGAAAAACAAAGCATGCTTCTCGAGGGGATGATCGGAGCTTGCCAAATGTGTAACCATTTCTTTCCTCTTCTTTATAAGCTGAACTTCGGAGGAGTACCTACAACAAGACACACTTACGCCACGAAGACGTAGAAATTTATGTGAGAGAGATCCACTTGATGAGCAAGTAGATAAATTGTGTCTTGGAGATTCATCCTCTTTGTTGTAATCCTTCTTGGGAGTGATTATTCTCCTTTTCTTTTTCTTTTGAACTTAATGCTTGAAAGGGGACCTGCGAAACAAAGACGTACTAGGCCCGCACTTAAACTTTCAAACGAAAAAGGGAACAAACACTTCTCGGGAAAAGAAGAAAATAAAAAAGGTTGATGGTCATTAGTAGGAGTTGACAATGAGGAAGGATGATTGTCATCAGACTCATATTGAGGTAAAGAGGTGGCATTGACAGCCACATGAGAAGAATCCAAACTTGAATCATGAGCATCAACCTTGAAGG
The DNA here is from genome assembly GCA_022085475.1 of Heliosperma pusillum. Classification (NCBI taxonomy): domain Eukaryota; kingdom Viridiplantae; phylum Streptophyta; class Magnoliopsida; order Caryophyllales; family Caryophyllaceae; genus Heliosperma; species Heliosperma pusillum. The sequence goes on along the minus strand of JAIUZE010015208.1, from coordinate 945 downwards.
GAACTTGGTTGATTTGGGTATTTGGAGATGTGAAGTTGTCGCCAAAGGAGGACGCACTCGAATTTGTGCAAGAAGGAACATAATTCATATTGATGATGTCTAAAGGGGACTTCTCTTCTTGTATGACAACCATATTCTTAGAACTCCTGCTTCTAGGACACCTCCTTCTCCTTTTTTTCTTCTTACAAATTTCTCTTTTAGTGCCACTTGTACCTCCGTTCTTAGTAATCTCAACATTGAGGATCCGAATTGTTACGACTGACAAATTCCTTTTATGATAAAAGCTCAACTCTTTTTTTTCCAAGGAGCTTTTGATAAGCTTGTCCGGAGATCCTTAGACTCGAGTTTCCTCCACCCTTTTAAGAGAATTCAAGAATTTTTATAGAAACCTGCTCATTCTTTAAACTGGTGCCCAAATCTGTGACACTAACACTAATATCATCCACCACCTCCATATTCTCCATCTCAATATCCTTTTTTCTGACATCATACTCCGTGCCATGATTAATATGATCATTTGACCCCTCAATAGTCACACTCTCCAAATCGCTAGAGTTCAAATCAGATTCAGAGACTTGATTATGCTTCTTGTTGATCCTACCCACGTCAACCATATGACCAACTTCCATGTGTTTGGAGTTTAAAATGAGTTGCGTGTAAGGGTTACACAGACTTGAGTTTCCAAACTGATCAAAGTGATTTGAAATCACGAACTGGCTGTGTTTTATAGAAGATTTATCTGTTGGAAGAGTTCCAAGCAGAAAAGACTATTGGAAAGGTTCCAAGTAGGAGTGACATTGTCAAATTTAAATGTCATGTATCCGCTGGAAATGTTCCAGGCAAGTTTATCATTGCGGATTTCACAACAGAAATAGAGTACATTGCATCATATGATGCTGCATATGAAAGTAGCTTGGATTCGACAGTATTGGAGGGACTAGGAGT
>JAIUZE010015207.1:22085-33845 GCA_022085475.1 Heliosperma pusillum | reverse complement strand
CATTATATATATGATTGCCTATCTATTCTTATTGTAACTCACATGTATATCTATATATGCATGATTTTACTTTGGTATTTCCTTATATGTACGTTTAATGTGATATGGCTGGGAGAACCGGGAGTTACTCCCCACTGACTGTGGCGTTCATGTTTTTCATGAATGAACAGGTTGCTTGAATGGATGGCTTTTTGCTTTGACTATTTTGGGTTCGGGTGTGAGCTAGCGGGCGTTGTCCCTGGATGAAACACCTCTAGACGTTGTTTAGCTAGTTGCTAAATCGATTAGAAAAATACCCAATCTATTTCGAAAATACCCCATCTATTTCGAAAATACCCCATCTATTTCGAAAATACCCCATCTATTTTATAAGATCACTTTTACTTGTTAACCTTTTGGAGAGACTTCGTCTCTTGATGTAGTATAATTCGTACTTTAGTTTGTAATATATGACACTCCTCGTATTCTTTCCTTCCATGTATAAAAGTTTTTTAAAACTTCATATTTCCGCTATATATTTCACATGCTTGTATGTTTTATCTTTCCGCATTCGCGAGGGTTGTCACAGCTAACCAGTTCTGATTTTGACGAATCGGGCTTGCATAAATTCTTAAATGGTTTGGTCTGGCAAAGGCCAAAGTCGAGTAGGGAAGAATCCTTGACCCAGCCAGGTCAAGATGCCGCTTAAGCAAGCTAGGGAGAGGTGGTCAATAATCGGTTCAATCCGTTAAATTGACTACCTCTAATCTCAAATGAATTAAAGGCACCTGTTAAAAAACCCGATTAAAACTCATTCATGCACTTGAAATTTTGAAAGATATAACTTGATAGAGTTGGTCTTGTTTCAGACGGGGCAACCTGTCTTATTGTTTCAGACGAGTCAAGTTCCCTTAAAGAGCAAGTGTGGAAATAATTACTTCTCCCACTTACCTCCAAGGCTCCAATTTTTTTTTTAAGGCGACTTAACCTGTCTGAATCACTAAGACGAGTTGTCCCGTTTGAAATAAGAATAGGTGAACTCGATAACTCCCCACATAAAACCCTTGACCTGAGCAATAACCCAAAGAAAACTCGTAATCATCGATTGATCTCCAAAATTAACCTTCCACCATAAAATTCACCATCGTCGCCATGCCGGTGCTAAACACAGACGCCTTTCTGAATGAACTCACTGCAATGTTTGAACGAAGCACCGAAAAGGGTTCAGTTTGGGTTACTATGAAACGATGTAATTTACCCACTTAAACCCTTTTAGTAATTGACTCTAAAGTGTCAATTTTTTTTTTTTTAATGAAATTATTGATTTTATGTGATATTTGAATTGATTTATGTTGTGCATTGTGTAATTGCAGCTTCTATGATGGCTAAGGTGCACCGTAACAAGTTGAAAACAGCAGAGAAACCCATTGATTATCGGTGTTTGATTCGCGCTACTGATGGCAAAAAGACTATCTCTACTTCGGTATTGTTCTTGATTATTTGTTGTTAATTTGTTGGTAATGTTGATGGGAATTGCGAGTTGCGGTTAGATTGGTTAGGTTGTGTTTGTATAAGATTTATGTTGGAATTAACTTGTGTGCAGTGTACCTTTGGTAGTGTAGTTAGGGTGAGATTGTTGAATTCAGGATCGATACTCGTGATCTGGGTTCGAAACCAAGGGTTTTATCTGCATAAAAAGTTACCCTTGTGACTCATTTTACGACAAATAAAAAGTTAGGTTAGTGATTGGTTTAAGGAAAAAAATTGGGAATAATTGGAATGTACCATGTTCGCACCACGTTATATAACTTATTCTTGCTTTGCTTTAGAAGCATGTAGGAACTAGGAATGACTTATGTTAAGCCCTTGGTAGGGGTCGAGTTTGAGGAAGATTAAGATTTGATTAACATGTAATGTTATTTTTAAGCATAAATTTGCACATGCTCGCTAGTTCATTGAATGGTGGTACTCATAACCTGGCCCACGTATGAAATTCTCAAGCATCTTATTGCACTTGTGGCTCACTTTGAACAAAAATGAAACGTGTTGGGGATATGCGTGACTTTTGACGTGTGCACTAGTATAAGGAGTAAAAACTTATTGGTGTTTGTGGTGCCTGTATAGAAATGTAGTTAATATACTTGCCTCGACACTGGATTTTTACCAATTTGGGCATTATAATATAATGAGTCAAGACATTGACAACATGCCGTGTTTTAGAATATCAAATCAGCTACGAGGTTCTCCACCACAATGCTGTCGGAAAGTATGTTAGTTTTAAGCTCTTAACTATGATTCTGCACTCCAAAGATCTAGGATGTGCTTTGTCCGCCATGATTTTGTGACTACGGAGCCATTGATCTCCGAGCTTTGCCCTTGTGTCACAGAAATTTAGGACTAGCAATAGGTGCTGACTGCTGACTGCTGACTGCTGAGTTGCCATTCTGCATCTCATCTCTTTAAGGGAGTTTACGGTGACAGGCTGTTTAAGTTTGAACTATTTGGTGCTACTGGAATAATGAAACCACCAGTTATTGATCATGTGACAAATGGAGTTTATATTGGATTCTAATACGCTTTTCTAGATGTTCCATGTTCTTCATGTGGGAATCACCTTATACTTTCGTTGCATTGATACTGTAGTTCTTTGCATGATTTTGCTATCACTTGTTACAATGTTACTCTGTTAGTTTCACATTAAACATAGACAGAATAGACAGTCAATAATGTCGGTCAAAAGATGAAGAGGATAGTGAAGTATAATGATGTATGTATGAAACATGTTGTATTATTGACTACCCACGGGTTTGAAGGATTGAATCTCCTTTCATCTCTTCGACCTAGGCCATGCTCTCTGTGAGTAAGAGTCCATCTTCGTTGTACCAGTAGTGCACTAGCTTTTGTTTGCGCTGGTACGATGGACTCTAAGAATCCAAGCTTTTGGCTATAGGGTGAAAATGTGACATCAAAGACGACGTGTATGCACATACTTAAATTATCGTGCCATCTTTGAGAAATCTTTTTGCAATAGGCAGATTCTTTGTGCGGTGAGGTGTTACTAGTGCTAGAGGTGCTATATCTATAGCTAATTGGGTTACTCGAAAAAGATGCTTAAATTGCTAGCCAAGTCTTTTGACACTTCCTGCAATATACTTTTTACATGCACTATTGACTATTGAGAAACGTAAATGTAGGAATGAACCATTCTGATGGTTATTGTTTAACTTGGAAATGCTTGGCATCATTTTTCACCTACATTTGTATACTAGTTGACAGCCTGATATATGAGTCTACAATCACAAGTAGCTAATTTGTGACAAAAATCTGTTCTGTATTATCATGATGCTTCTCCCCTTTTCAGATAAGGGGAAGGGTAGGGGATGAAGAAATAGATGTTCTGTTCGAGACGTTTTCGAAAATCTATTGGTTTAAATTTTTCTACCACATTTTGGTTTTCTGTATAAACTACTTTGTTTGGAAGCTGATTGTTCTTGGTCACCCCATCCATGAATAAGGCTTGCACACATGTTCAAACTATATCTAAGCTTAATTTCACTGTGTTTCCATCTCTAAAGCTCTCTCTATGGAGCATTAATTGTTTTTTCCGGTTGAGTTCACAAGCAACTTCCGGTGGCTTTAAGTGCCTGAGTTGCTTGGGTCCCGAGCTTCTTTTATCAAACTCGTAAACAAGTAATTGTCTTGTCTCTTAGTTTTCTGAATTTGGTTATCTGTAGGTGGGTCCCAAGGAACACCAGCGTTTTCAATCTTCCTATGCTACCATTCTCAAAGCTCATATGACTTCACTTAAGAAAAGGGAGAGAAAAGACAAGAGAAAGGCTGCCGAGTTAGACAAGAAACCAGAGGGATCCAAGAAAAAGGCGTCTTCTTCTACTAAGTCGTCTTAGTTCTCAAAGGATATTCCTATAGCTAACCTTATGCCTCCATCAATATTCTAGGGAGATTATGACCGGGTTTTTGATTTTATTTTATACAGCTTAGAAGTTCGGAAAGAGTGGAAAATGTTAAAATCATAGAACGTCGCTTATCTTTTTTGGCTATGGATTCTTATTTTGGTGAATATATGCAAAGCCTTTATGGGACATGATAGGCTTCAGAGTCTTAAAGTTGTAAGATGTTTTTCGGTATAAGTTTTTTAACTGTACGGGAATTTCTACACTTAATGTTATCAAGTATGCTCTTGTGTATTATTGATGTGTTTTTGTCGACTGTCATCAGGAAACGGTCCTAATTCCTATAGTCCTCTGGTCCCAAACCGCAACATACGGGTACTGTTTCACAAGTCCGATCTCACCTTATCGTGCCATTATGGGGACATTGCAGGGTCAATTCATTCCGAAATTGATTTGGAATAGATTGAGCAATGGATCTGAAATTCTGAATAGTCAATTTTGGCATATATTGAATGAAGTTAGGCTGTATTTTTCTCAGGAATTCCACAAGAAAGAAGCTCCTGACTTGTCAGAATTATTGCTCTGCCTAATCTTTGAATCATTTTGTACAATTTCTGTTGTTAAGTTATTGTGGTTTCAATATCAGCAGCCTACCTTTCTGGAAGCAAGACTAAGCTTCCTAAATATCCGCAACCATTTCAAGTAATAGATTAGGATAAGAATAGACCAGTAAGTGGATTGTACCTCTGAGGTACTACCACATAAAATATAGTTTTTGAGCTTTACAATAAAGTTTTTGAGTATAGTATAGTTTTACTATAAAGTTTTTTGAGTTTATTAATTTAAACATTAAGCTCAAAAAAATTACAATAACACTAAAAAAACATCATATATAAGATATAAAATTTGATTTATAAACTTTAAAAAGCTCGAAAAAAATGCACAAAAACTCAAAATCATACTACTCTGAGCTAGTACCTCCGATGTATAATCCTTTTTCACAGAATAGACAGCCATGGCTGACCAAAAACAATGATATAATACAATAGCACAAATTCTCATTTCATACGAGACGACCCGTCTAAAAGTTTCAAACGGGTCAATCCCCCTCACAATAAAGCAAGTGGGGGGATAATTTCACTTGTCCCACTTGCTTCCTTGTGAGGGGAATTGACCCGTCTAAAGCATTTAGACGGGTCGTCTTGTTTAAAGCAAGACATTAGAGAAGTGTTCAAATATATAATTTATCGCTTACAATTAGGGATGATAAATGATATGATCTGAGATAGGAGTCTATAAGATTGAGGTCTGGATATCTATGCCGTATAGTGAATTCAAATTCGATTCAGATCCACAAGTAAATATTCATATTTCATATCCATATTCTGATTTAAGGAAGTTCTAAATCAAGTATTTATTTTACTTTAGTTGGTCTTGCTTCAGACGGACCATTTTGGTCTGAAGCAATAAAACGAGATTTTGTAACCACTTTACAGTTAGATGTAAGCATTATTGAAAACAAGTTGATATAAGCCGTGGTTACATTTTATCAAAAAGTGGCAACATAATCCCGTCTTATTTTTCAAACGGAATTAGTCCGTCTGAAATAAGAATTTGCGATTTTACTATGAAGTTACTGATAATTTAAGGTTTAGATTACTAGAACACAGTTATAATGATATAATTTCATATCGTTTGATTTTATCATGATTAGAATATCTATAAATGAATTCTAATTTGAAGTCATGCAAGCTAAAATAATTAGTTATTATCCTTTCTAATGTCGGTGTAAACCAACATACACAATACTCATTAACTCTTTTTTTTTGGCAGCGATACTCATTAACTCATAACACCAAATTCCACAGTCTATTAATTTCCAAGTCAAATGGATCAACACAAAAATTATGGTCCATAGCAATTGCGTATAAAAAAATAAAAAATGATGCAACATCCGTAGACTTTTCCCCACATAACTCTACTATAAAGACTTCAACACATACACAACATTTTCTCATCAAACCAAAACAACATATAATATCATAACATAACAATAATAATAACAATGAAGAGTATAACATTAGTAGCAATAGTTCTCTCAATTTCATTACTCCCATTTTCATCATTTGCACAAAACTGTGGTTGTGCACCGAATTTATGTTGTAGCAAGTTCGGGTTTTGTGGCTCGACTGAAGCCTATTGTGGTCCTGGTTGCCAGTCTGGTCCATGCGACTCTGGCGGCAGTGGTGGTGGTGGTGGTGGTTCAGTGTCGAGTGTTGTGACACAGTCGTTCTTTGACGGGATTATAGGCCAAGCCGCGGCGTCTTGTCCAGGGAAAAACTTTTACACTAGAGATGCTTTTCTTAATGCCATTGGTGGCTACCCTCAGTTTGGTACCTCCGGTTCTAATGACGATAATTTGAGAGAAATTGCTGCTTTTTTTGCTCATGTTGCCCATGAGACTGGACGTAAGTTTCGTTTCATGCATTAATCATGTTCATCACATTGGTCTAATATATTCATACATAATACATACTTTCTTCAAAACTCGCCTCGCTCATATATTACTAACTTTTAAAAGTGTTTTTGACGTAAAAGCACTTATTGCATGTGACAGGGTGGCGCTAGAGGTGGCAATCGGGTCAATCAGGTCGGTTACGGGTCGGGTTCAGGCAGTTCGGGTTATGTCGGGCTCGGGTTTAGTCGGGTCAAGTTCCTTATTCAGGTCGAGTCGGGTTCGGGTTGGGTCGCTTACGGGTCAGGTTAATCGGGTCAAATAACTACAACAGGTCGGTTCAGTTTCGGATCGGTTGACCAATGAGTCGGGATATATCAGGTCAATATGCTTGATCAGGTCGAGACCGGTTTGGTTTCGGGTTACTGATGGGTCGGGTATTTTATATTGTCGTCTTAAATTTGAAAATTAATCGGGTCAATGGTCGGGTCGTTATGTTAAAAGATCACTTTTGAACTTATGAATTATAATATTGGATTAGAGGAACTCGATACAAAAGATATTTGTAAAATATAAGAGTATAACACTATAAAAGTTGATGATTGTATAATTTCATTGAACACTTATGTTGCTCAACCTCGGTTATAAGTATATGACATGAGTGCCTATCCAGTGTCGGATTCGCCTCTATTATGGACAAAAAATAATGTTTTTGGTCTAAATTAATCAGTTGTTTATGTAGTTCATAGTTTTGAACATTTGACATATGAAGTATGGCAAGGAAATAAATGAATTACCTATGAAATATATTTTATTTATTATCTTGACGGTATTCCTACGTATTTAAGTTTGAATAGGCTCTATTAGAATGGTGTATTTGAGGTTTGGATTTTAAGATCATAATTAATAACCGAGGTCGGATTGTATGGTCATAACTCATAACTCATAACTCTTTCTTCCCTTTATTGTTCTCAATGGAGCCAAAACTAAACACTATTTTTCTCACAAAGCGTTAATTTAAAATTTTCTACATATATCACTTGCAAAATAATTATTAATAAGTTTAACTAGGAATATAGCATACTAAATTTACAACTGACTATTTATTTTAAGATTACATTTTGTTTTGAAAAATAAAATGGGCGATAATTTTTTATATCAAATTTATTAACAAAAAAACAAACTATAAAGAAATTTAGATTCTTAAAAAAGATTATTTGGCTATGAGTCGGGTCGAGTTTAATCGGGTTAAAACGGATTACATGTCGGTTCAGTTCGGTTTGGGTCAGGTCGGGTTTGTGGGTGAATCGGGTTTCGGGTCGGGTCACAAGTCGGTTCGGGTCATATCATTTCAGGTTCTATCGGTTTATTGGTTAACCTTCGGGTCGGTTCAGGTCGGTTTCAGTTCAGCAAATTTACGGGTTCTATCAGGTCGGTTTTCGGATAAGTCAGGTCGGTTCTTCGGATCGGGTCATCTTTTGCCAGCTCTAGGTGGCGCCAGATTGGGTGTTTATATGTATACATCATTATTTGACTTCTGACAAGCATTTTGTTTTTGTGCTTCATGTATATAGGATTTTGCCACATAGAAGAGAGCGATGGAGCAGTATCAGACTCTTACTGTGACCCCACAACGACCCAGCAATACCCTTGCAACCCCAACAAGAAATATTACGGAAGAGGACCTCTTCAACTCTCATGGAACTACAACTACGGTGCTGCCGGTCAATCCATTGGTTTTGACGGGTTAAACGCTCCTGAAACCGTCGCAAATGATGTTGTTACTTCTTTCAAGACCGCCTTGTGGTTCTGGATGAACAATGTGCACTCAGTGTTGAACCAAGGTTTTGGAGCTACGATTCGAGCTATTAATGGCGCCGTAGAGTGCAATGGCGGAAACCCGGGTGAAGTTAATGATCGTATTCAGTTGTATCAGCAGTATTGTGGTGTTTTTGGAGTTGATCCTGGTCAAAATCTTTCATGCTAGAGATAACCTTGCTTTGTTTCATACTTTCATGCATGTATACTGCTAATATACTCCCGTACATACAGTATTGTATAGTATGTACGGAATACTATGGTATTTTGATGAATAATACGAGGTATGATACTTTAGGTAAGATGTTTAAGTGACGTAGCTTTCTATACGTTTTATTATGTCGTTCATAAAAATGAAATCTTTGCTACATACTTCGTATTTTGTCTCTTTATAGGCCGTTTTACTGTACAACATACGAGTATCAATTACTCACACTATACCAGAAGTTAACTAAAAAAGCAAAAAAAAAAAGATCAATTGATCAAATAAGTAAGGGATATTCGACGGTGTACCCCTGAGGTTTTGATTTTCTATAATGTACCCTTACATTTTTGCAATTCTCTGGTATACCTCTGAACTCTATACAATAACCTTATTGATTGTCTTTGTTAAGTTAGTTTCTTAATTAGTTGTCTATTAAACCGCCTTTTTACCGTTCCAATTATTTGATAACCTACTAAATTACTTATTAGTTCGCCGAGTTATCCATTAATCCACCAAATAATATTCGAATCTAACTAAAAACTCATGACTTTTCCTTTGTCATTTCATGTTTCATAACGAATGCTTTTATTCAAAGTTTGTGCTTATTAAAAGGATTTGTGGTGCATCTTATAGAGGATGATAATAAGACATCTAGGAGTCATAATGAAGGTCGAACCACGGATGTTTGATAAGCGTTATTGCAAAGTGGAAGAGGTCATTGTAAAGAAATAAGTAAAGAGTTTAGGGGTATAAGGTATATTTCGAAAAAGTGAGGGGTACACAGTAAAAAAGAAAGAAAAACTCAGGGGTACACCGTAAAATATCCCAATAAGCTAAGTAATTACCGATCATGCTGGAGATTACTTGATAACATTATTAAGAAATTGTCTCACACGATAATTTATACGGAGTATAATGATTAGAGCAAGTTCGCTAAAAGATCGTTTCATACTAAACTAGTACAAAACACGTTATTATATATATGGAGGATCAATTACTAGTATAGTACGAGTAATTGATGTTGACGAGCACAAAGTATGTCGGTGTGGTACTAGTCCGTACCAATACTTGTAACACTCGTTTTTTTTTTTGTTGTTTTTGGTAAAAGTCTAAAAGGTAAGAAATTGTGTTAAATCAAATAAGTAACCGTACCATGCAAAAGCGAAAGAGCGCAAAGGCTCGTTCCTCACAACCAAAAACAACCCTAACTGGTCCCCCAAGCGTAAATATGAACTTTTTTCTTAAATAGGCTTTGACCCATACTTATTTACAAAAGTAGGGTTCTTTCATACTTATTTACAAAAAATGGGTCCACGTCAGCAAATTTTTTTTTTTTGATGTCTGTTCACTCAGTCGCTGAATGGTTCAGCGACTGAGTTCTTTGGTGTATTTTTTTTTGACGTCAAATATCAGACCTTTGGCTGAAGGTCTCCCATCATGCTCAAGTTCTCAGTCGCTGAATGGTTCAGCGACTGAGTTCTATGATGATTTTTTTTTTAACCTCCAATATCAGACACATGGCAGAAGATATCCCATTTTGATCAAGTACTCAGTCGCTGAACCATTCAGCGACTGTGTTCTTTGATTATTTTTTTTTACGTCAATAATCAGACTCTTGGCAGAAGATCTGCCATTTTGCTCAAGTACTCAGTCGCTGAATGGTTCAGCGACTGAGTTCTTTGATTTTTTTTTTAACCTCAATAATCACAAAGTTTCCCAAAACATTTTCCATACCTGTTTCTACCTACAACCGTCCATACCCATTTTTCAAGAAACACATAAATTTGATATAAAAGGAGCTTAAAATTCTTACACTTAATCCAATACATAACATTAAGTTTTCTTAAAACATAACCATCTAACCAACACATATTTGAAATCTAATACATATTTTCTAGTTGCGTTATTTCCCCTTCTTGCGTGTTCTTTGAGATGACTCCGCTTCTTCACTTTCTTGAGTCATGATTTGTTGCCTATGTGCAAGGTGACGGAAGTCATATCTTGGTGGACTAGGAGGCCTTGGCTCTTGGTAGTTGATCAGATGTCCTTGTCCCGTATTTACAAGCGAATTGAGAGACATGTTCCGCATCTTCTCTATCATAGCATATTGAGCCAAAGGGATGTCATCGGGCATGTTGGAAATCATTTGCTCAGTTGTGTTGTAGGTAACCATGTTTGCTTGAGTCTGAATCAATTTATTATATTTGTACATTAAGTAAATTCTATATTAGAAAGAATGAATTAAACAATTTGTAATTTTGTATATAAATAAGAAAACAAATACTTACTAGTATTTGGAAGTCCGCCGCGGTTGGGTAATAGTAGTGATGATCCTCATAGTCATCGTTCACAGTTTGGCTTAGAGGTGTAATGATGCGACGGGTAATAGCATTGTACCACTCAAAGTACTCGTCGTCAAAGCTCATCAAACCACAAAAAGGAAGCCCCGGCTCCACTATTTTTGACATTCGGTTTTCCCATTTAGCAATCGACTCTTGATGCATAGTCTCATAGTTACCCGACCAGTCGCCCTTTCTACTAATACCATGCAAGCTGGTGCAAGTGCTACCCATTTCAGGGATCATTTGTTGCCACCCGAATTGTCGAGTACATCTATTTGGGAAATGCCATTCAACCATTTCAAAGCAAATAAGCGGAGCAATAACGGTCCATTCGGCTTGGTCTTGGGCACATATTGGGGAGAGGTGTTGTACCACACTTGGTGTGTATGGTTGTCATACGAATTGCAATTCCACCATCTTGTCTAAGAGGTCCCTAATGACTACCAACCCGAGTCTATGATCCTTAAATCCCCGTTGCACTCTTAGCCATTTACATCCCAAAGGATCTAGCCCAGTCAATACTTGACTCCCAAGGGGATATGCTACCCCAGCCTGTCGAGGTACACGAGACCTAACTATGTCCGGGCGTCCAATTGACACTCTTTCCCAACTCCATAATTGCAATAATAGTAAAGGGCCGGCTATTTCAAAACAATAAACTTTAGTGGCTTTACACAAATTTCGGTAAAGGCATGCCAAGACCCCACTTCCCCAACTAATGTCGTCTATTTGATCCAAATTCTCCAAAAGGGGTAAATAAATTAAACTCACGGTGCTACCGAATTTATCCGGAAACAAGAGAGCCCCAAACAAATAAAGCAAATAAGCTCTTACGTGCCAAGACCCCACTTGTAACAACCCGAAAAGTACCCTATTTTTCTAGTGAAAATATTTTACGGATACTTTTCATCAAACTTAAGTTTTAAAATAGAATTTATTGTTTCGAGTCGTATTTGGAAATTCCGAGTTCGTATTTGGAATTTCTGGGAGATTCCATGAGAATCCCGTTTTTAAGTCATCTTTGACTTTTCTTGACTTTTAAGTCGCCTT
>JAIUZE010015207.1:0-19565 GCA_022085475.1 Heliosperma pusillum | reverse complement strand
TTACCGGTTGTTAACTGATTCACATGATAGTTCGTATGTTTAGGGTCGAGAGTATTATGGCCATGTTTTAAAGGTAACCTCTGAGCTAAGATACTAGCTTCCCTACCTCGTGTTATAGATTAATAACGGTTTCACATGATAGCTTTCACATGCTAGGTTATTTGTTAGTTATCTGTTTCATAACATGAAAAGCATATCATATATGTTAAAGTTTTGTCTTTTCCATATACATTGCTTTTATGTTATTCATGTTTTATTAAACTCGACATTTCGTGGCTGGGAGAACTCGGAGTTACTCCCCACTGACTGTGGCTTCCGTGTTCTGTTTAATATTTAATGGCGGTTGGAAGGTTGTGATTGCATCATTGGGTACATGACGGAGCTAGCGAGCGAAGTATTTACCTTGGACCTATATTCGGTTCTTAGATTGTATATTATTATACACTCTTTTATTTCAGTATTTATACGGGAGATATGTCTCCCGTCTTGTATAATTCTTATGTATAATATTATTTTTCTTTATTTATGAACCTTTTTAATTATGACACCTTTGTTTATTTATTTAAATTATTTTTTTTTCTTTCCGCAAATTTGAGGGTGTCACAGTTCCCCAACTAATGTCGTCTATTTGAGAATGTTGGCTCTAAGATTAGATATTTTCACACCCCAATCGGCATCAACTACCGTCCTAATGTGTTTCGCAATAAAACCATTGCTCAAATTAGGATGATCAAGCGGTGGTGCACCAACCACACAAGAGTTATTGTGAGGACCCTTATATGTAACTATAGTGAAAGAATCATTGGTAGCTTCTTTATTAGAGGCCCTCAATGTCCAATCGCATGGACTTGGTTTTCTAGAACATTTGAATGTTACAGTGAGTGGTTTTGATTCCGTCGTTTTGAATGTTTGATTTCTTTCAATGTGATATTGACGGACATATTGTGACAAAGCCAATTTATTATTGAACCTTTGACCAACAAGAAACTCCCCACCATCATAACAAGGAACATCAACCTTACCACACCATCTATTAACATACTCCAAATCAATAGATGGTACCCGACTAAACTCAATTGTAGGAGCAGAAGGGGTAAGAAGATCCTCACACTCATCATCCGATTCATTCATCAATAACTCATCCTCATCCTCATCCTCATCAATCTCATCATCATTGGAATTCAAATCATATTGCTCTTGATCAACACTATTACTAGAAAATGGAGCACTAAACAAAGGATTCTCACCCCTCATAGCTTGATTTAACATGTTCGTAAATAAGTTACGAGGTTGTTGGATTGGTATCAAACTAATGTATAGGTCCATTGAAGAGGCATTCATTTGATAAACACTAGCCCACAAAGCTTTCAATGATTTATCATTATTCAAAGATAACACCTTGTAGCCTCTAGCATTAGGATACTTCATCTTAATATCTAACCCAAATTCACTTCTATTAACCTCTAACTCCTCACAAATTAAGGAAGTAAGTTCATCAAAGTTATGGTTACTATTGACAAAAACAAAGAAAGGTTCACCATCTTTGTAAGAACATTTTCCCCTTCAACAACTATTTCACCATTAGAGTAACAACATAAGAGATAATTAGTTTTCTCCATATTCAAACTTTACCTATTATCAAGCTAAAAGAACCTAAATAATTAACTAGCAAGACCAAAATCAAACAAATGAACAAAATATATACTAATTGCAAAAACCTAGAAAATTACTAATTAAAACAACTTTCATATAAAACTAACAAGATTTAAAGGGTTCAATGCAAGTATACAATACATTGAAAGAAGTTAGGAAGAGATATGAAGTGGATTAGGGTTGAATTGAGGGAATAAATTGGGGATGAAGGATTTTCGGGTTTTTTAGGGTTGGGGTTTTAATTTGGGGATTTTTGGATTTAGAATAAATGAATGGGGGAAGGGGTTTCGCGTGTTTTGATAGCTTCAGCTAGCCAAGAACTCAGTCGCTGAACCATTCAGCGACTGAGAACTTGAGCAAAATGGCCATGTGTCTGATATTGGAGGTTAAAAAAAAAATCATCACAGAACTCAGTCGCTGAACCATTCAGCGACTGAGAACTTGAGCTTGATGGGAGACTTTCTGCCAAATGTCTGATATTTGAGGTAAAAAAAAAATACACCAAAGAACTCAGTCGCTGAATGGTTCAGCGACTGAGTGAACAGACATCAAAAAAAAAAAATTTTGCTGACGTGGACCCATTTTTTATAAATAAGTATGAAAGAACCCTACTTTTGTAAATAAGTATGGTTCAAAGCCTACTTAAGAAAAAAATTCCGTAAATATAGAGTCTCCAGTACAATAGACTAAACCCTAACAACGTTATCCTTACAATTTCTGGACAACAAGGAGGAAATAGAGTATCCAAACCCTAGATTGAGACTCTTTATCATCTCCGCCATTTCTTCGTCCTTCTTGTCTTCATTTACAGAGTTACTTTGGAAAGAATTTGCTTCATCCAGTGATCATCTCTTGTATCAATCGGCAACTTGATATCGTTACTGGAATCTCGTTCGAAGTTCATTAGTAATGAGAGTAGCTATTATGTTTGGTCTGATGATTTGGAGATCAATTCTTCCAAGATTCCTTTGTCTCCATACATGATACATACATGCATTGATGGCCGCATTAATCACTCCTCGTCTCAGCAGAGATCCTTTGTGTTACACTCTCCAGGTAAGTAAACCATGAGTGGGCATACAGATTCCTAAGAATTTCTCGGCTGATCATTCTTGGATATCTTGATTAGTAAATGGATCGGAGTATCCATCATTTATAAGATTAAAACTTAAGAGACGTATTATATAAACAAATGAGATTAATTTGTCTTAAGACATCAACAAAGACTAATCTAGCTAGAACGAAATGGTTTCAACAAGATTACAATAAACCAAAATACCGATGTTAAACTGCTGCGTAGAATCAAACGAAACGAATTAATATCATATATCTAGAAAGAATTATAATTCGAAGTCATCCAAGTAAAAGATGTTGATTTTTCAATCCTTACAATGACCACTTTATTAGTAAAGTCGGCCTAGACCACCCTACACGATACTCATAACACCAAATCAAGTCAAGTAGACCAACACAAAAATCACGATACATGTCAATTATCATACAACATACGTTGATTTTTCTCCACATAACTCTCTTATAAATACCTCAACACATACACAACATTTTCTCATCAAACCAAACACAAATAACATCATAACATAATAACAATAGCAATAACAATGAAGAGCATAACATTAGTAGCAATAATAATCCTCTCAATTTCATTACTCCCATTTTCATCATTTGCACAAAACTGTGATTGTGACCCTAACCTATGTTGTAGCAATTTCGGGTTTTGTGGCTCGACCGAAGACTATTGTGGTGTTGGTAACTGCCAATCTGGTCCATGTGACACTGACGAAACCACCTCGTCGACTACTCCTGGCAATGGTGGTTCAGTGTCGGATGTTGTGAGTCAATCATTCTTTGACGGGATTATAGACCAAGCCGCGGCTTCTTGTCCAGGGAAAAACTTCTATACTAGAGATGCATTTCTTAATGCCCTAGGTGGTTACCCTCAGTTTGGTACCTCCGGCTCTAATGATGATAATCTCAGGGAAATCGCTGCCTTTTTTGCTCATGTTACCCATGAGACTGGACGTAAGTTTCAATTCATTACTTTAATACGTTACTCACGTCGATTACACGTGTCTAATTTTACATATAATATGATTGATTTAGAAAGTACTTCGTTAATTCAAAATCCGTTTGGCCTGGCTTCTATGGTCAAATATACGTGACTTTGACCATTAATAGCTCTCTAAAACAACAGAATTGACTAAAAATGAAGTGTTCGTTTTAATATAATCTATCTTGATTCTTGACATGCATTTTCACGTATAATATCACCGTACCCAATTAGTATAAAAAATAACTACGACAATTAGTCTCGAGTCAGACGGTCATACAATGAAAAAGATTGTGTCTTGGTTTATATTCAAATGCATTTTTGTGCTTTATTTATATAGGATTTTGCCACATAGAAGAGAACGATGGAGCAGCATCAAATGACGGAGAATGTGATCCCTCAAAGACCCAACAATACCCTTGTAACCCCAACAAGAAATACTACGGAAGAGGACCTCTTCAACTCACCTGGAACTACAACTACGGTGCTGCCGGTCAATCCATTGGTTTCGACGGGTTAAACGCTCCTGAAATCGTCGCAAATGATGTTGTCATTTCATTCAAGGCCGCCTTGTGGTACTGGGTGACCAATGTGCACTCAGTGTTGAACCAAGGTTTCGGAGCCTCGATTCGAGCTATTAATGGTGCTAAAGAGTGCAATGGCCTAAACCAGGATGAAGCTAATGATCGTATTCAATTATATCAGCAGTATTGTGGTGTTTTTGGAGTTGATTCTGGTCAAAATCTTTCATGCTAGAGATTAACATTATTTGCTTGGTTTCATGCATACATGTACAAGTATATACTAATACTCCACTACATTATTGTATACTACTAGTATGTTTTATGGTATTTTGATGAATAATACGGGGTATGATACTTTACATAATAAGATATACGGAGTAGTATAACTGTATAAGTGATGTAGCATTCTATACGTTTTATATATGTAATAATATCAAGGGTAAATTGACAATTACACCCCTTTTTGTATCAAAACTTCAAAATTACACCCCTTTATCTTTTTATAACAAAATTACACCCATAATCAACCATTTATTTAAAACTTGATTCCAACCTAATTATCCGACCAAACAAAATGTGAACGGACCCTTTTACCCCTGGGTTATATAAACCTTATTTATCTACTTACTTCTTTCATTTTTCTCTTTCACGTCTCACTTTCCCTAAACTAAGGTTAGGTTAAATTTCTCACTAATTCAATACAAACTTCATTTCTTAGCTACAATTCCTAAAAGCTAGAAGAAAGATACAAAATAATGCACTAAGTGCAATTATACACTTTGACATTTTCTTAATTGGATGAGGATGATGAATATCTACTTGATTTTCAACAATATCCTTTTGCTTCTTCATCTCATTCTTCAAACATTTAACCTCCTTCAAGATTTCATTGATTACATCTTTTTGCCAATTAGATTGTGGCTTATCAGCCCAACAAAAAAAGTTGCAACCATCATCCCTGCCAGGATTTGCTTCTGTCTAGGACTTAAGCACAATAACAAGTATACCACAAAAACATCTTCGTGGTCCATCACAACTACTATGTGAGCTAGAACTCGCCAGTCGCCATTGATGTCAAACCCTACAAAATTAATTGAGAAATATGAAAAATAACTAAACTAAAACGGGGAGGGGGAGAGGGTATTATATGGTAGAAAAAGGGAGAGATAAGAGAAGAACATAATTACCTGTAAAGATTATTGAATAAGAAATGACCAGTAATTGGGGAAAATTTTTTACAGTGGAAATGAACAAGAATAAGAAAGAGACAAGGATAAAAGGAGGATGAAGGTGTGAATATATAATGAGGGTGATTTAAATGAAGGGTAGAATAGGAAATATATGTCAATATTTAGAGGAATCTTACAATATTCCACCGTGAATTTCTTTTTTCGTTGCCTGAGTTAATATTAGAATCAAGTTTTAAATAAATGGTTGATTATGAGTGTAATTTTGTTATAAAAAGATAAAGGGGTGTAATTTTGAAGTTTTGATACATAAAAGGGTGTAATTGTCAATTTACCCTAATATCAATGAAGTTTTTAATTACTACTGCGTCTTATTGGCGAGTATACAGTGAATATAGTAAATAGAAAAAGGAATAATCTTATTTAGAACGAGAGTTGTCTGACTTGATGTCAAGTCGATTATGCTTCGTCTAGTGCACACGGACTCAGTAGCATTCGACTCATCAAGATTACACAACCGCAGTAGAATTTTGTGTAAGAAATAGTGCAGATGAGAATCGCCAAATTACGTTGCCGAGACTCTGCTAATTTCAGTGACATACGACATTTTCTATGAAGAACATAACATATAAGGCAGATATTATTTTAGAGAGAATAATGAAAGGAAGAAGTGAAATGATTGTGTTCTAAAATGCTGAAAGGAGACTGTTATTTATAGGCAAAGAAGGTGAGCTAAGGAGCAAGCATGCTCTTCATGCTTTGGCTCCAACAAGATGGAGGGATGTAAAAAGTAGTATTTTAATATCGATTTTCCCCATGCTTTTACTTTTATTTGACTTGATTTTGCGCGTTTTAATTGTTAAAAGACCATTTTACTGCTTTTGGTACATTAATTTTCTAGGTACCGGTTCGGGAATAAAAGATGACACAAATGTAACAAGACATACCATATACGAAGTATCCCCTATTTACTAAAAGAATAAGTCTATCTAAATTTTTTCCTCCAAAATCACCTACACTTTAATAAGAAAAGAAATGAATGTATATATGGCAATTACAATTTTTTTCATTTTGAGAAGGAAACAAATAAGAATTGTGGTTCTACCAATGAACAATCTTAAAAAGTTAACACCAATTTTGTAATTAAAGAAAATAAGAAGTTAAATAATATAGGTGGTTACGAAACACTCAAACCTTTTTAATTTAGAAAATGACACCAATCCATCTCGCATGATCCAAGATGTCGATCGACACCACACAGCCTATCGATCGACCATCCTACAGCCCGTCGATCGATCATCCTCGTTAGACAGTCAACATTGCTCATAACTCAATCTTTAATTACGATATACACATGCATCTCAATTACGATATAATTTATATACAATAATGCAGTTGAGTACTCGTAAATATAACTATTGAGGTCTCTTCTCATATGTGTGTGAGGGGCATCCATCCCACATCGGTAGAATAATAGTGAAGGGACTAGTTTATAAGTAAGTGGGCTACTCCTACTAGCACCAATTGGTTTTATGATAGAACATCACTCGCTTGTGGGCCGGTCTCATGCACCTAATTTGTTGAGTCTAGCAACTCATCATTCATTAATGCAATTCAGAAAGTAGAAGACTGTAATTAGTTTTGATGATGAAGTTTTTGTGTATGTAATTTTATTATTGTCAAAGAGAATTACAGTGATGCTCTATATAGAGTATTACATTCAAGTAAGAGTATTGACCAGTGAGTAAAACACTTAACTAGATATTAGAGTGATCCTAGAAGACTATAGTAGACTTTAGTTTACTTTATGCTCCTCACTTGTCTTAGTCCTAGTCTGGTGCTAGCTATTAGGTTTAGTTCTTTGTTTGCATTTAGGATAGGCTTTCATTTTGACAGTAGGTTTGTTAGTACAAATGAGTCCTTTGTCCTCTTTACACTCCCCCTCAAGATGAGAGTGAAGGCTTGATGATGTAACTCCCATCTTGGACAGTAGGTAATTGTGTTGAGAGATAGGACATGACTTGGTGAAGACGTCTGCCACTTGCTCTTTGGTGTTTCCATAGCTGGTAGTAAGTAGACCTTGTTGAATTTTTTCTCGAATGAAATGGCAGCCAACCTCTATGTGCTTAGTGCGTTCATGGTATACTAGATTTGCTGCAATGGCCAAGGCGGCTTGATTGTCACACTTGAGGTGAGCAGGGCCCAGATGCTGGAGACCTAGGTCCTGAAGTAGTTGAAACAGCCATGTGACTTCACAGGTAGTCATGGCCATGGCCCTATACTCAGCTTCAGTAGAGGACCTAGACACCACGGATTGTTTCTTAGATTTCCATGATATGGGAGAGTCTCCAAGGAGAATGCAGTAGCCAGTGGTAGATTTCCTGCTAAAGGCACATGAAGCCCACTCTGAATCACAATAAGCAGTGAGTTGTACTGCTGAATTGTTGGCAAAAAGGATCCCTTGGCCAGGGGAAGACTTCAGATACCTGAGGACCCTTCTTGCTGCTTGCATATGATCAGAGGTGGGGGCCTGGAGGAATTGACTTAAGAGTTGAACAGAGAATGCAATGTCAGGCCTGGAGATAGTGAGGTAGATAAGTTTGCCAACCAACTTTCTATAGGTGTCAGGGTGTGGTAGAGGAGACCCCTTTCCTGGTTCCAGTTTGATTACTGGATTAACTGGTAGGTGGATAGCCCTAGATTTGTTGATTCCAAATGTTGTTAGAAGATCTAAGGTGTACTTCCTTTGGGATATAAAGAGACCTGCACTGTTCCTCTCAATTTCCAAGCCAAGGAAGTAATTCAGTGCCCCTAGGTCTTTCATGTAGAAGGAGGAATTGAGATGGGATTTAAGAGCTTCAATTTCAGTGGGATTATCTCCAGTGATCACCATGTCATCAACATAGATGA
This sequence comes from Heliosperma pusillum, assembly GCA_022085475.1. NCBI lineage: Eukaryota > Viridiplantae > Streptophyta > Magnoliopsida > Caryophyllales > Caryophyllaceae > Heliosperma > Heliosperma pusillum. The sequence goes on along the minus strand of JAIUZE010015207.1, from coordinate 11,223 downwards.
GGACCACAGTGGTACTGTCATTATGTTGTTTAATGAACAGAGAATGATCATCATGGGACTGCCTGAAGCCACAATGGAGACGGGTGTGAGATAACTTAGAGAACCATTGTCTGGGTGCCTGTTTCAGGCCATAGAGAGATTTGAGAAGCTTGCAAACCTTTCCTTTATGCTCCCCCTTGGCAACAGGCTGTAGAATGCACTCAGAATACCTTGGAGGCAACTTCATATATACATCTTCCATTAGGTCCCCATGTAGTAAGGCATTGGCCACATCCATTTGACAGGTTTCCCAATTTTTGATGGCTATGACAGCAAGAAGGGCTCTGACAGTGGACATTTTTGCCACTGGAGCAAAAGTCTCATCATAGTCGATCCCATATTTTTGTCTGAACCCTTGGACCACCAGCCTGGCTTTATGCCTTTCAATGGATCCATCAGGAATGTGTTTAGTTTTATATATCCATTTGCACCCTATGGCTTTTCTACCCTGAAGGAGAGCAGTAAGAATCCAAGTTTTGTTGTCATGTAGAGCTTGGAGTTCTAAATTCATGGCCTGAATCCATTTAGGATCCTGAATGGCTTTATTGAAAGTGAGGGGATCAGCTGTTGGTGAGGTAGTGACGTGAGCAGCAAAGGATTTCTCCAAATGAAGTTGAACTACATTGGCAATGGTGGAGGGTGCCATCACAGGATTGGTGACAATGAAGTCCTTAGTCCAGTCTGGTGCCCTTCTGTCTCTTTTAGGTCGGTCAGAAATGGTAGTTAATGTAGGAGGAGGAACAACCTCAACAGTGTTATCCTCTTGAGATTGATCATTGAGTAGAGGTGTGTGAGGCCTGACATCTTGTTCACTTTGTGCTTCAGCATGTACAACTGGGTCGAGGAAGTCTGTTACTCCTTGCATAGTGGGAAGAGATGGAGTATGGTACTGACCTGTGTGTAGGGATGGAATAAATTGGGCAAAGTTTCTGATTTTGCAAGGAAACACTTCTTCAAAGAATTTAATGTCCCTAGAGACAAAGACTGTCTTCTTGACTATGTCATATACCCTGTACCCCTTCTGTGATGGAGGATATCCTATGAAGATGCAGGGAATGCCTCGAGGTAGGAATTTGTCTTTGTCTCTAACAGGATTATAGGTCATGGCCAAGCAACCAAACACCCTCATCATCTCATAGTTTGGTGATTTGTTGAATAACACTTCATAGGGTGTTTTATTGTGGACAAGAGGAGTAGGTAACCTGTTAATGATGAACACTGCTGTAAGGACACAATCACCCCAAAAAGACAGAGGTAAGCCTGAGATGAACCTGAGAGCTCTACTAATTTCAAGTATGTGTCTGTGTTTTCTCTCGACAACTCCATTTTGCTGTGGTATGTCAACACATGAGGTCTGCTGCCATATTCCTTTTGACAAGATGAACTGTTTGTTGTCTCCCTCAGTGAATTCCAAAGCATTATCTGACCTGAGGATTTTGATAGTTGTGTTGAACTGATTTTCTACAAATTTGTAGAATTGCATCAGCAGTTGAGCAACCTCAGATTTCTGCCTCATAAGGTAGACCCAAGTGGCTCTACTATGGTCATCTACAATAGTTAGAAAGTACCTATGTTTATGTCTGGTGTCTTTCCTATAAGCCCCCAAACATCTACATGAACCAATTCGAAAATTCTTGAAGCTGTGTTGGTCCTGTTAGGAAATGGAGATTTTGTTTGTTTGGACATGGAGCAGGTTATGCAAACTCTTTTGGAGTTCATCTTTAATTGAGAAGAGATATCAGGGATGTTTCTTAGTTTGTTATCAGAGGCATGGCCCAATCTTAAGTGCCAAAGATCAAAGTGTTTATCATTGATGATTGGCAATCCATTACATAGAGTATTAGGTGCATTACACGGTTTGAAAATTTTGCCACGTAATCCTATTTCTGGACTAGTAGTACTACTAGAGATATTGGCATTACATAGAGCAGGATATTCAATCCTGCTAGACAAATTTGCTAATTCAAAAGAAGGGTGTTTTGTATTATTTAGTAAGTAGTAGACACCCTTGTTTTCTCTTCCAATTCCCTTAGTCTTCCTGGTAAGAGAGTCATGTATCACACACAACTTAGCATAAAAGGTCACAAAGCAATGCTCATCTTGTGTTAGTTTTTGAACATATAGCAGATTGTGTTTAAAATCAGGGACAAACAGAACATTTTTTAAGATCATGTCACTGTCAAATGTATAATTTCCTATATGTGAGACAACTGCAGTTCCACCATTTGGCAAATTTATTTTATGTTTCTTTTCCAATTCCCTTATGTTTTCCAAGTAGGTTAGGTCAGATACCATATGATTTGAAGCTCCTGAGTCTATTATCCATTCTTTGGGAGTGTTTGAGGCATAGTTACAGTTTAGATAGGCTATACCTGCAAAGTTTGCCTCAAGCCCATTCTCTGTTTCAGGATAGTTTCTCACAGCTTTGCCTCTCTGATTGCTCATTAGTTGCTCAAATTGTTGAGTAGTTAGAGTGATGGCACCTCCAATATCTGTCTGGCCTCCAATATCTGTCTGACCTTCACCTATCATAGCATTAGCAGCCATCTTGCCATGTTTGAAGGTTGAGATTGATCTTCCTTTATACCTTAATCCCTTTGAGCCTGACCCTGGATTAATCCCTTTGAGCTTGTAGTCTTGTGATTTTTCTGGAAACCTTTTTGACACAGGGTGATCAGGTGGGTATCCAATTACTTTCTAGCACTTCTCCCTTGTGTGACCCTTCCTGGTGCATACATTACATGAGGAAAGAGAGACATCAGTCTTTTTCTGTCCAGAACCAGTATTTCTGACATAGAAGGCAGTACTGTCAATGTCCATCCTGTCAACAGACTTGTAGTTCCTCCTCTGGGCTTTCTTGTGTTGGAATAGAGCTGCAGCTTCCTCCACAGTGGGCAGTGGGGACATCATGAGTACATTGGTTCTCATGGTAGAGTATGATTGGTGAAGCCCGTTCAGGAATTGGAAGAGTTTTCTTTCTTCCTGTTCCCTCAGTTGAGCATCTAGCCAAGCATTGACTTCAGAGGTGACTTGGCTAACTGGTGGCCAGTCTGTCAGCTGCTCAAGATTCTGCCACAGAATTCTGAGCTCAGTGAAGTATTCGCAGATATCCTTGTCACCTTGTGTAAGTTCTTCTAACTCCTTGTTAAGTCTGAACTTTCTGGCCCCATTGCTCACAGAAAATTGCTTTTGCAGGTAGTCCCATATTTCTCTTGTTGTTTTAGTGTATAAAACAGACTTTTTGATTGGTTTTTCAACATTATGTAAGATCCAGGAAATTAGGAGACTGTTGCAGGTGTTCCAAGCATCTTCTCTCAGAGGGTCATTGAAATGTTTCTTAACCACACCAGTTAGGAAACCTATTTTCCTCTTAGAGTAGATGGCGATTTCCATCTGTCGCTTCCATTCCAGGTAGTTGTCAATGCCTGACAATTTTGTGTCCACCACTAGGGGGTGAGCACTTTCTACTGGATGAAGATAGAGAGGGTCACTTGGATCCATGTATGTTGGTGTTAGGGATATGTTGGTGTTGGTGGAACTTTCAGACTTTTCAGGGCTGAAAGGATTATCTATTTTGTGATTCAGAGATGTAGATTTGAAGAGGAAGAAAGGAATGTTGTGTGTTTATGTGGACAGACTTCTGCTCTATAAATGGGCAAGAAAAACAACTCGGTTGGTTGAGAGTAATTGAATGCTTAGTTCATTGGTGGTTATCAGTCTCCTCATTTCTGAAGGGCTCTGATACCATGTTGAGTCTAGCAACTCATCATTCATTAATGAAATTCAGAAAGTAGAAGACTGTAATTAGTTTTGATGAAGTTTTTGTGTATGTAATTTCATTTATTGTCAAAGAGAATTACAGTGATGCTCTATATAGAGTATTACATTCAAGTAAGAGTATTGACCAGTGAGTAAAACACTTAACTGGATATTAGAGTGATCCTAGAAGACTATAGTAGACTTTAGTTTACTTTATGCTCCTCACTTGTCTTAGTCCTAGTCTGATGCTAGCTATTAGGTTTAGTTCTTTGTTTGCATTTAGGATAGGCTTTCATTTTGACAGTAGGTTTGTTAGTACAAATGAGTCCTTTGTCCTCTTTACATAATTCTATAAGTCCGATGCGGAAGACTCAACATTAACCGCTCCTCTACAAAACCACGCCTATATGCCTATATATGAATGAGCAAGACAGTATCTAGCGATTGTAGGCATATTAATAGATTAAGATTAGTGTAGATTAACTTACGAATTTAAGGGATAAAAGGCAAAGACCAATCTCGTAACCCGTCTACCTATTCTACTCCCCTCTTCTTGTCAGTTAATGCTAGTGTGGTTGTGTTCTTATTTTTGCAGAAGTGATTAGGGTTGGAGGTTTATGAATATGTATAAATTAGAGTATAATTACGGGAAATTAGGGATTAATAACCTAATCAAAGTAATCGCCCGCCTGCCTATGTCGATCGACACTCCACCAAAAATAGACACAACCACGCCATACTCACTATCCGTCCACCAACGTCGATCGACCCATACACAATGTCGATCGACACTCAGGTATGTATGTTGATCGACTAACCTCGAGAGACACAGCCAAGACCCCACTTCACCACCCATTACCCCTATCGATCGACATCTACACATTGTCGATCAACACCCCTTTATTATGTCGATAGACAGTCAGTAATACTCGCTAGACAAGGCCAATAGACACCACGCATGATTCCACAGAAGATATCGTAAGATTTACAAAAGTTAACATATCATTCTTCCTGATGAGGACATAATCAACGATTGATAATTTAAGGTATTTGAGATATAACAGTGACAATTGCTTCTTTTTATTATTAACTCATTTTCATTATTGTCACCACTCGAATATGAAGATGAAGATGAAGATGAAGATGGAAGAGGTTTGTGATAAATAATACAACAAAGTGAATAAGTATATCTATCTATCTATATTATATATTAAATCCTGAAACCAAGGGATTTCCATGTAATCAAATAAAGTTATACAAATTAATTATACTATATAGTTTTTAATCGATAGAGTTGTGTGATAGACCTGATCAAGAGATTTCAATGTAAATATTACATAATTTTGGTTGAAGTATAAATTTAGAAAACACCAAAATAAGGTGATTTTCCTTAAAATAAACATGCCCCACTTATGATATTAATTAGTAGCATAGAATATACACTAAATTAAAAAGTTTTTAATTATTTAACTTACATATAATATTTTGGAAACTATTAAAAGGTAAAAAACATATAATATTGCATAATTCTTTTAAATTGATTTAACATATACTTCATGTAATATATTTATATAAATATATAAGCCTCTTAAAATTGCATGTGTACTCAAATTGCATGTTTAATCATCAGCTAATCAAATTATAGTAATCACTCAGTTCAATAGTCAAAGTAACAATATTAGAACCGGGAGTAATGAAAGTAATAGAACAACAACGGGAGTAGTGCAATTTTCAATATTAATGCGGCATTAGTGAAAGTATCAATAATTACGGTGAAAGTAGTTAAAGTAACAATAATTACGACGGGAGTAGCTAGTTATAGTAACAATAGTAATACCGAATGTAATAAAAGAAACAATACTAACAATAAAAAAAGAATTATGAATGATAAATAATTACGAATACTAACAATACTAACAGTAGTGAAAGTAAAAATAATTACGAATGTATATTAAATTAAAATAAATTTTAATGATAAATATAGATAGCCCGGGCAGAGCCGAGCACCAATACTAGTATCTATATATAGACAAGAGTCAAGACATGTATCACTATTACAGAAACATGATCGAATTGACTACACGATGCACCATATATACACAAAAGTTAATATAGACATGACAATATATATTAATGAAATGTCAGAAAACTTTAATAATTAAACAAACACTACCTAAAAATACTTTGCATACAAAAGCACAACACTCTTGAAAATGACAAAACTCTGAAAACGAAAAGACAAAAATCTGAAAAACGAAAATGTAACTTTTAAAACGAAAACACAACAGTTGGAAATGAAAAGACAACAATCTGAAATTAAAATGTAGCAACGTAGTATGTAGATATTGTACAACTAGTTGTGTAATCTATTAACTGAAGAAAATGAATGTCATAAAAGGTAGATGCGATAATTTTCAGCATTATCAGACTATAGTGTTCGTACGCTTTAAATAAACATTGAAGTGGCCCATTTATCTTGTCTAAGCCCATTAGAACCTAGTGCTAAAGCCCATTCATCTTGTTTTAAGCCTATTAGAACCCAGTGGTAAAGCTAATGAACATTAAGAAAAACACAAATTGTCGTGTAATTTTTTACATAATACTAGTCCATTAATCAAAAGTTCAATTAAAAAAAAATATTTTATTTTTATAATCTAAAATGTATATTGATAACTTGTACATTTAAATATGTTAGTTTTTATCATAAAATGTCGGGTTGTTAATATAAAATTAAAATATAAAAAAAATATAATATCATCCTTAGGTTTGTCTCATTTTGGGCTAGTCATATGTTATAGAACGGTACCCTATAGAAGAGTTGCTGTAAGAAAAAACAAAGGCACCTTAACATGTAAGCCCATTACAAATTCGTCGAATACAACCAGGGGTCGGGATTACTTCCAACTTATGAATCTCTAAATAAATTTATAATGTTGCGAATCCAAAATTTTAATTTTCAAAAGTAAACATTTGGTATTTTTTAACTTTAATTTCCGACTTTTTTTAGTGCATCCACATAGATTAATTTTGTTTTTTCATAATCCAAACTTGCAAATATAACGAGGCGGATGCATGGGCAGAGTCTAACGGCTGCCATAACATGATCTAGAAATCATTTGAACCAGAATTGGTCAAGGTCTGTATGAATATTTCAATAATCTTGCTTATGACGGACCGATCCGTGTGATAGGTCAAATTCCGCTCATAAATAGCCTCACAAAGAGCCAGTGACAAGGCAAGTGGGGGCTCCATTTGCATTTCACTTGCCCCCCACTTGCTCTTTGTAAGGGAAATTTGACCCGTCGTAAACTTGCGACGGATCGGTCCGTCACAAATGAGAATTTGTGTAAATATTTATACCAAAAAACAAAACTCATTGCTCATTCAAAGTACGTTCACACTAATGAAGAATTATTTTCAATTAAGATGTATTAACTATTAAGCACTACTCATGATTTGACCGTTGGCCTTGTGTGTTCATATTATCAGCATTAATGTATTGAGAGTGTGCATTTTCTGGTGCAATGCATCACAAACTCACAATAAACTAATCCATGTAGACCTAAAAGAAATTATGTTAATAGTTTTGGAAATAAACTAAATTGGCAGACAATTATGACATTATGTGTTATAAGAACATGTCGATTAGAATTTAAAAAACATTTTAGTCTGACTTACACAAGAATATTGTATATGACTTTCAAGATACAATAAAAGCAACTATTTTTTCCGGCTTTCAAGTTGCAATATTTGAATTTAAACCTTTTTCCCTCGAAAACAATGTAATATATGAGTTTGAAATATTGTAAGAAAACGAAGTAAATCTATTTTAGATTACAAAATTCAGTATTATTGGGCAACTATCAGAGTTTTTGTTTTGTTTCTCATCATTTGATTTACTCTATGATCGATCAATCGCATCATGACTCTGAATGAAACAAGGTCTCAAGATCAAGACATAAAATAACTACACTAATCATGGTTAATCTAAGCGAAGTAATAATAACAATGACAAATAGAACTACAGCATAGTCTTGTAGTCTTAAGCAAGAGTGAAAAAACTCCAGTGTCAAGGTGCCATGACAATATGTGATGAACAAGGCCTCTGCATGCCAAGTGTCACGGTCCGGTAGTTTTGCCGAACCGTAGTGCGTACCCTTGCCCTACTCTTAGGCAAGAATGAAAGCAACGATGGGACTCGTGCTAGTGAGGGATCGCCCTCTAGCATGCCACTCGGGACTCGGGGTGTGTGTCGGGAATGCTAGTCATGATTATCATTTATTGGCACACGAAAGCAATAAAAGTAAGCAATTCGATTATTAAAAGCAAGAGACAAGCAATATCAAGCTTAAATATGTTAAGTTGTTTTGATTGACTAACACCTCTTATAGAGACTTATTTGATAGTTTCATACTTATAGCAGTAAACATTACATGTGCAAAATAGCGATACTTTTTAGAGAATACTACTTAAACATTACATGTGCAAAAACGTATCTTAAACATAAAACTAAGCTCCAAGATTCTACACGCGGAAAGTAATCTTGGAATACTACTTGAATATAAAAACAAAAACGAAAATACATAAAGGCATGAAAGAAATGTAAGAGGTCGTATTGAGCGGACCACACACACAAATATGGAGGATTTGGCAGATCCTTACACCAACAACCTTTGGTGCATCACTTTGTCAACGAAAACTCTATTGACGATATATTATTTTATTGTTATCCGCAACCACACCTGATTATACCCGCTCAATTCAAGCATATTTAAAAAAAATGAGTTGTTCATTTTAGAGAATCAGTCTCTTCAAAACTATCAAGTATTAATTTAGCAGCCCCCCTCGCACTGCTACCATCATAAACAAGTTACTCCATTGTTTTATCAATTGACCAACTAACTGTTCTACATGTCAGTATGTCACCAATTATTAAGAATTTTAAATACACGTTCAAAGTACCGAAGATGTCTTAGTCTAGGGTTAAAACGGAGGTATTGTGAACAATAGGTTCTAGGTTCGAATCCCCCATCCCCTCTATTATAATGCGACAAATACGCTCTTCGTTAGACCAAAAAAAAAAAGACACGTTCAAAGTCAAATGGTCAACCATCCCATTTACTTTCCTTAAATATCCAAATTTTCATCCTAATAAGCTAACTTATCTTACCAACACCAAATCCAAACATTTTAATCATGGGATATCAAAATTACTCTCTAATAATAATTTTCATAATTTTTGCAATAACACAATTGATAGTTGGACTTGAACAAGGACCGTCCTCGTCCTCGTCCTCGTCGCTTGTGATCGCAAAACATTATTGCACCTCAAAATGTGGAAAAATTAATATTCCGTACCCATTTGGTATAGAAGAGGGTTGTTATTATGTTGACAAGGATAACCCGGACGCGTACCCGATAATGAAAATTACGTGTAACGAAACTTATAATCCTCCAAAACTTCTACTAGCTTCTAGCCTTCAAATATTGAACATTTCCCTACAAGACCCCGAAATACGAATCAATGGCTACCTTGCAGTCGATTGTTACGACCGAGGTGTGTCAACATTAAGCCTCTATTCATGGCTATATATGACCACGTTTACATTTTCTACTACCAAAAACTATTTGATTGCGACTGGTTGCGACACGTACGCATGGTTCACTGGGACACGTCATGGCGAGCCGTACTCTATCGGTTGCATGACTAACTGTAATAATTTACGACAGGTTGTCGAGGGTGAATGTAATGGTATTGGTTGTTGCAAAGCTTCGTTGCCCAATGGTATTGCGAATATTAATGTCACAGTTTCGAGCTTTCTTAATCATACCACGGTCGATTTCAACCCGTGTAGTGTAGCGTATGCTGTGGCGAAAGATGCGTTTAAGTTTAAGAAAAGTAATTTGACTCAGAATACGGGGTTTTATGAAAAAAATCCTCTGTACCCGGTAGTGTTTAATTGGGGAATCGGAACGAAGAATTGTTCGCTTGCTAAAGCAAAGGGAAATTGCTTGTGTAAGAACAATACAATTTGCTCGGATTTAAAGCCTGACCAAGATGGCTATCGCTGCGATTGCAAACCTGGCTTTACTGGGAATCCATACCTTCCTCAAGGCTGCAGAGGTAAGATTAATCGCACCCTGTCTATTTCACTTAATTCGCCGTACTTTGTTATCAATAAATGTGGCAATCAGGTCACTTGGGTCGGGACAAAGTGGGTCGGGTGATCTCGGGTTTGGGTTGTGCCGGGTCAACATCATGTAAAAAGTCGCGCAGGGATCGCTTCGGGTCAGTACCAATGCAAAATTTTGGATGATTAAATTCATCTTAAAACAATTAAGATTTTCATTTCGTGTTAGTACCAGTGTATTAATTTTAGTTTTGAGTGAAAACAATGAAGATAAATGTCAAATTGGTCTTAGTTGTTTATTAAGTAAATTTTTTGATTGGGTTTTCTATCAAGTTGAGTCAATATCGGTTCAGGTTTGAACAAATAAGGCTGCTATCTGTTATCGGTTTAGCCTTGTATTGGGTCAGATCAGGTCAGTTTTGGTTTCGGTTTATCCAATTATCAGGCCTTAATATGGTCGGGTTTTGGCTGATTTGCGTTGGGTGAGCTTTTGCCAGCTCGGCAGCTTTAGTTATCCGCTCCGTTTTAGAAATACCTTCCATGCTTCCGTAATTAACATGTTGTTTACTGTGATCACTGAACAGATATTAATGAGTGTAACCAAGCAAACGACTGTGAGAAACCGGAATACTGTACAAACACGAAGGGAAGCTACCTTTGCAAATGCCCGAAAGGCTACCATGGAAACGGCACAAAAACTCATGGATGTATATCTAGTAAAAACGCTTGGCTCACCCCTGTTATCATCACTGCAGGTAAAAACAGAATAATGTAATGCTATTAAATCACATGTTAACGACTTTAACGCGTTCACAAAGATAAACTAAGGCTGATTGGTTACGTGATTGAGTTATAAGGCATTTTATTTTCAGTAAACTTTATAAATCTTGATTAATCTTGTAGGTGTTGGTGGCGCAATCATAATTTCACTTGTGGTTGGGTTTCTAATGCATTGGAGACGCGGAGTAATACAACTTAAAGAACTACGACAAAATTTCTTCCGTCAAAATGGAGGTCTAATTTTAAGCGAAAAGCACCGTAGGATGGATGCTCTAAAGATTTTTACAGCAGAAGATTTAGAAGATGCAACTCAAAATTACGACGACATGAACATCATTGGAAGAGGTGGATTTGGTGTTGTTTACAGGGGATTGTTACCAAATAATCAGCATGTTGCAATCAAAAGATCTCTTAAGGTGGATCCTAACCAAGTTGAGCAGTTCATCAATGAAGTTCTCGTGCTCTCGCAAATCAACAATAGGAATGTAGTTAAGTTAATTGGTTGTTGTCTCGA